>JBAMYA010043693.1:0-13123 GCA_037176975.1 Arrhamphus sclerolepis | reverse complement strand
GTGAAGACCTTCCTTTTTGATAAAGCCTTTAACTCTGTAGTCTCTTAGACCACCTCCTAGTTATGCTGCTATACTCCCAGGCTGCTGGGTGGAGTCCTGTTGTCGACTGAGCATCTTCACCCTGTCTGTCTGGTCTCAGTCTCAGATTGTCCTGAATCATTTACTTGAATCAACGTTGTCTCTCTTCCATAGTCTCACTCCTTTTTCAGGTGTTGTCATGGTGATGGTGTGCTCTCCTTCGCCTCCCAAACCTTCCATCTTCTGACCATCCTGGTGTTTCCCTGCACCTGTTGACTGGATGCCACTGTGGGATGACTGCTGGTGTGGACGACCTGCAGTCCAACCCTCCGTCCACCACACAGTTATTGTGTCATGTCCTCGGGGGTCAAGCTCTGGGTTTCTTAAGCGCCTAGAGATGACTTGTCGTAAATAGGCACCATATGAATAAATTGAATTGAATTACTTTTATTCCAGATATTTGAATATTTTTGTACCACATGTTAAACATTCTTGTGGTTTTTCCAAAAAAAATAAATAAATAAAATTAATCTTTGAAGTCTTGGTTGTTGAATAAAAAATAAATAAATAAATTTTGAATAAAATTTGAAATTATACAACAAAGTTAATTTACTTTTTTTTTCTTCTTCTTTTTTTTTTTTTACAAAAATGTCAACATTATTATTAATTGTGACTTTAGTACAAGTCTCTTTGTTATCACAAAGGTTGTGATTTTAGTTACATTTAAAATTTTATGGCAAAAATTCACTTTATTATGAAAAAAATGTTCTATTGCAAAAGTCTCCATTATACAACAAAATTAGTTGTTTTTTTGTTGTTTGTTTTGCAATTGTACAAGAAACACATTTGATTTTTGTAAGTAGAAGCCTCAATTTTAGTATAAAATTTTCAAAATTTGTGAAATCTGAGATTTTATGACCAGAATTAAAAGTTTTTTTTAATGAATGTTCACTAGCTCCAGTTAGCATCACAGGTTGGTGTGAGCTAAGCTAAAAGAGTTAGCGCAAGGTAAAGATACGAGGTTAGCTTGTTCTGCATATTCTGGATTATCTGGTTGGTTGGAGGCGGTTCCTGTTAAAACAGTGTCATCCAGAGCCTTCAAAGAAACTTTAGAAACCCTGTGATGTGTGATGTCACAGAGGGTTTGTTCAGTTCTTTTTCTTCAGTCTTTGGTTATTTTTTTTTAGGAAGAAAACAACGTAAATTATCTCAAGTATAAAAGGATCATATCTGTTTTCGTCCTGTTGTGGATTGAATGAGTCATTTGCAACAGAAAAGCTAAAGCAATCCCATTTAGAATGATTATGATGCATTTTATTTTTCCTAGTTTTCTCTTCTAGTTTTTTTTCCCCCACTGACGTCAAACAAAAGAAAGCATCTGAAGATGCGACCACTGCGCTCTGACTTTACTTTTCCAGCGTTTTCTTAAATTTCTCAGACAACATGATCAACTGATGGAAAACAAACCCTTTTAAGCTTATGAAAACGCTCAGACCCCTTTGATCAGCAATAAAAGGATAAATGTGATTTAGAATGGTTATTAGAATATCCTGGAATGGGACATTAGCCATTGCGGCGTACTTGAGAAGACGGATGCCGCTGGAAGCGTGAAGATGGTGAAAGAAGTGGCTCGTTTATCGATTGACAAAACTATAACGTTTTCAGCTTAAAGCAGCAGCTGCGTCTCTGTCAGAGGAGATCCATACCACTAAACGCTGACACCTTTCTGCAGAATATCCTCTATTGATTTTTACATAAGGATCCATCTTTCTGTGCTAGAACACAGAGAACTGCACATCCAGAACAAAGACCAATCAGGTGCGTTCCTCTTTATTTGATTTATGCATCATCAGTGAGCGACGGCGGGTTCAGAAGTCTGTCTGGCGATGAAGCTTCGTCCTGAGATGGGGGGATGGTGAGGATTGGGGCCAAAGTGGATCCTGGACCTACTTTGATGGAAACAAAACAACACAAAAATGAATAAAGTGTTTATTGGACCCCAGTTTTTTCTTCTCAACCATTTCAATAAATATGTTGATATTAATTCATTGATCACCTTTGCCTGCTGGACAAGAAAAAGCAAACACCTCACCGCACCTTGGAGCGATCCCAAGGGTTGGCCCAAAATTTAAAATACGGCTGAAAGTTCATCAGTTTACCAAATACACTCATACAAATTTGTATTTATAATGCAGGAGCATTTATATACAACAAAAGACGTCCAGTAAAGTTTATCTTTGATGACAGCTTATCTGAATACAACCTCTCCCTGCAGGATGCTCAGCAGACAATGTACTTGTTTATAAGGACATGATTATAAGCAGCGAGATGATGACCTCATATTTCTTATTCCACTTTTGTTCTTGTCATCAGCTGAAGGAAAACCGTGTAGTCAGGAACTGACTATGCCCCAACCCTGGTTTATCTTTGTCTTGACCCTTTTGACTCTCACTTGGACTCGGGCATTAACTGCATTCAAACTTGTACATAAATAGATGAGTCCTCAGATTTGCATTTTATTGAGTTTTAGTTTTAAAATGTCCCCAGGACTGCTTTGGTTTTGCTGATTTTATGATGCAGTTGTAAAAGGTGCACTGCTATTTCATGTGTTAAAACAATAAAAGTTCAGATTTGAGGTTGATTAATCAAGATTGAGGCTGCTTTCCTTTCAGAGCAACCACAGAGTTTATTTCAGCATTGTTCTTTGTTCAACACTAACTGTGTCCAGAGACATTAGAGACTTGTACTTGACTGCAAAGTAGAGGAAAGTGATTGCAGATCACCTTGATGCTTTGAGGAAGAACACTGGGGAGGGAATAAGGCACCTTCCTGGGGTCACCTTGAATGCACAGCTGGGTGAAGAGGGAATGAGAAGGGGTTCACCAGCATTAGACAGACTAAACTGAGTCCTTTTATCTTCTGAAGACGGTTATTTGCTGTTAAACTTGCCAAGAATGAGAAACAGCCAGAATCTAAACTGCATACAACCATAAAAAAATACAATTCTCTGCCAGCAATGGGTCAGTAATGTACAAGTAAAACAGAATTGCTATCAAAGGATGACTAAATTATGTTGTACATGATCAAATTTTAGAAAGACTGTACAATGGAGGCAGCTGGTAAACTGAGCATGTGCGGCCCTTTAACTGCTTTAACGACATCAGTGTGAAGATCTGCCGGTATTTGAATTCTGCAGCCAACAAATCCAGGTCTTTTAAATATGAGCAGAACAAAAAAAATGTGTGAGCTGCAACAGATCGGCTCTTTATGGATGGAATTAATGGTAATCACATCAAGAGTGCTGCATAAATACGTGGATGTGATGCGGGACACCAGCTGAAATGAAGTCCCGCGGGAGGGCAGCGATTTCAATTTACTTAGTGAGCGGCCGTGCACTTCTGTCTCAATAAATACCTGAGAACTGGATGGACACACTTAAAGTCATTGGCTGTAAATGAGAGAGGCTGTGAGGTCAGCAGGCTGTTTTTACGGAGCTGTTAGGATCGGTTGGGGAATGTGTGAAGACCAAACACACTTATTCAGGTGGATTAGTCTTCACATGTCAGGAATCAGACTGTACTGCACATGTGTGTGTGTGTGTGTGAATCACATTTTATACATGCATTAAATCAGTGTTCTGCATTTCTGTGCAGTAACAAACTTTATGATCCATCCAGGATGAAAAACTTATATTATATTAGCTAAGATAAGATAATCCTTTACTGACCGTCAATAGTCACAACAGCACGAGACAAAAACAGCAAAATAATACAGTTAATGCATGTTGTTGATCAGTTAACCACAAATTTAAAATTACGTCTTTATTTTCAGATGAAAACAACTTAAATCTAAAGTTATAACGTCTTCATCACATCTTTCCCCTGCACCATTATTGCTGCTGTTCATGAGAAATGCATTCTGGGATACTTTTCCGTCTCAGGTGCTATAGACCCGCTCCCACATACAGTTTCAGCGGCTAAGCTCTAGCTGCCTAGCCGCAACCTGATTGACTGACACATGGGTTGATACGTTGAAATTTTTCAGCTTTTGAGGGAAGCATCGGACCCGACATGGCGCTCAAAACCCACAATTCATTTCAAGCGTGGATGACGTCACCCCATTCGGAGCCAAACGACAATGCTGCTGTGCGAGTGTATGCCGACCTCACAGCATGCTTACCAAGGCTCGTCTATGCTAAAAGGCTGCACACAAATTTCCACTGCAAGAAGAAAATCATGAAGAATTGTGTTGGAGTCGGAGCGTGATTTTCCCTGGAGTTGTGAACTTACATACTTAAATACTTGCGCCTGGTTTCTACTTGCACCCACTCTTCCAGTATGAAACATGTGATGTCCCCTGCGGGGTTTAATGCAAGGAAGAACAGATCTTTACGACTGGTTAGCTCAATGCTAATGTTAAAGTCGCTAATTCAGTCTTTTAGCGGCCGTGGGTGAGAAACTATTTTGGCCTCCTACACTTGCTGAATGAATAATCTCACTACAAAGTCAAACAACTGAAAAATGCCTTGATACCATGGAAACCACTGGATGAGCTGAAAATTGTCAACACCTATCAGGTAAGTAAGGCTCTGAATAATGCTCTCTGGAAGAAGATTTTGGAGATTCACGTAGGCAACAATGCACTACAAGATGTATGACATGACTGACAGCTGAGACAACTTTTAAAGGATCCTTATTATATTTTTCTTTTTTCTGACACAATCAAATTCAGTTTAAATAAAAGTCAAATCAAAAGTACTTAATTAATCCCAAAAGGCAAATGAATTGACGATCACTCTAAAATAATTAGTCTTTTGAAGTTATGCTGCAAGCGGAGAACTTTCATTGCTAAGCAGATGATACACAACCCTATCTGTCATTACCACCAGATTACCCCATAATCTCAACACGTATTTCGGCAGCTTAATTTGTTTTATGTCGGGATCACATTGTACGATTTCATCACCTCAGACTAAAGATGGTCAGTGGTGGTAAACATCTTCCATCATATCTCAGAAACGATGGTGGTTGATCTTACAAAGATGAACGACCAAAAATGGCTGTGACAGATATGAACTGTCACTGCCTCTACGATCTCTGTCAGCTAACCGACCAATGCCACCATGAAATAACATAAACATCAGCACAGTAGCCTAGCAACAGAGAAAAATGTGCAATTCAAATAAAGACACTTCTGTTTCTTGATTTTATTTATTTTCTTTTAAAAACACACCAACACCACTATGACAACGCTAATGTGCTAATGTGCATTAGCACATTAGCAGAAACCTGCTAATGACTGTCGTAGCCATGATTCAACATATGTTCAATCACACAGTGGAACATGCTGGAAATTAATTATCTACTGATTTCACGTCGTACAATGTGACTTGAATTAATCTGATAAGACTGAACGTGGTGTTGTATCTGGTCTCGACTTTCCTCTCTGACTTCCTAACCTGACCTTGAATCGTGTCCTAGCTACACTTACTTGTATGTGAACTCTGCAGAACTTCAAAATAATTTATCTTCATGTGAAAATGGTTAAACAACAATTAGGTAATGAGTCCAAATTTGCAGGAAAGTTGCAGAATTTTACTTTGAAATGAATTTCTATAAAAGGTTGACTCGCTTTCTTCTGCATAAGATGCTTTTTATTTCTCAGTTAGTGCTGCTGATACTTCTGTACTTTCACTTTTGGTAAATATGAGATGTAATTTCCATTCATGGATTATTAAAGTAGTACTGAACTGAAACATATTGAATTAAAATGTGTTAAAATTAGAATTTTGTTTTTTATCTTTTGTTTTTAAGTCAATGTTTTTGTGTCAGAATAAAACAGCATTTTCTCAGACGGCAGGGTCACATCTGTCACATTGTTTGTTGAGTTTAAAAGTAGAAATAAAGTGAATTTACAGCAGAAACTGTTCTCACGGTGGAAGAATCTGGAATAAACCAGTGGAACTGATGATCAGGTGTCACACTTTTAAATGTCTACTGGTTTCATGCTACTGTGGAAGCATCTGACACACAATCAGATTCCCAGAGAATCTTTGTTCCACACACACACGCACACACACACACACACACACACACACACACACAAACACACACACACACCAGCCCTCCGGCTCCATCTCTGGCCCCTCAGGGGTCCTTTTGTAATCCAATCAAGTGGAAAAACACTGATTTGTAACAGTTTGTCTCACAGCAGCGTTTGGTGTTAAAGTGTGCGTTAACCACCAGTTTACCCACAATGCACCGCTCCTCTGCAGCTGTCTCCCACTGAGGCTGAAGTTTGAAGTCTGACTGATCTGTAATTCTTCTTCTGCAGTTTTTGTTACCAACAGAAAAATAAAATATAAAAAGCAGATCCTTAAGTAATAACTTTAAATTTTAAATCCTTCAGGTCATTTACGTCACAAAATCTGCACCGGTCTTTTATGAGTCTTTAATAAAAGTGAAAACAACAGTACCGTCAAAATCTGTGTACCGCTAATTCTATAATTGTAAATAAATAAATGAACAAATATGTAAGAATAACATTTTTTTCCATTCTAATGCTAAGTGAGAAAGACAATAAAAAAGTTTAAAAAAAAAAGAAAAGAAAAAAAGTGTTGATATGAATAGTTTTTGTTTCCGAACAAAATCAGAAAGCAGGTCTGTCAAGCTACCTTCTGTTGGAGCTCATTAACTATGGTTGGTGGTCATCGGCGTGCGCCCACCTCGAGATGTTGGTGCCGCCGCTGAATCACAAGCTCGTGCTGGTGGTGCAGAGTAAAATAAACGAGTCTTCTGTTGCCACAGTTCCAGCGAGTTTTCTTCTTTATTTAAGTTGCACATTTTCCCTTCTCTGCTTCTCCTTCATATTCAGCCATCTTGTTGTTGCTAGGCTACTGTGCTGTGTAGACGCTCTGATGTTTACGTTATTTCACGGTGCGCTCCTATTGGCTGGTTAGCTGACAGAGGTCGTGGAGGCAGCAACAGGCCGACATCTGTCGCAGCCGTCTTTGGTCGCCAGACAGTTCCACCTTTCATCTTCGCTCCTGTCTCACTGTGACATCTACGACCATCATTTTTTAGCTGCGATGGCCGGTTGTCCAGACGGTTGCGCGTCTTTCATCTGAGATGGCCGAAATCATATGGTGTGAACCTGGCATTCGGGAGCCAATCAGATCAGTTTATCTTTGTCAAATCTTTGAGTGGGTTTAGCGCGATGATGTCAGAGTTGAGATATTGTATATAATACAAAACACCAAATTAAATATCCGTATGGTTTTTTGTGTTTATCTGTCATCAATGTATCCACTTTAGCACTTTTGGTGAACTCCGTAAATGAAGGCCTAACAGACAACAGCTGTTCTGTTAATTTATTTTTAAATTTAATATAGATTCCTGTGCTGTTAACTCTACGACCCCGAGCAGCTCTGGCTTGACCTTAAGGTGTTTGACGGCAAACGTGGCTCAGCCAGAGAAACTGCTGGAACCAGCGGCGGGTTTATTTCACTGAAACAAGGATGGATGCACAAATTCCATCAGAATAAATGTTTCTGTGGTAACTGAAGTGTCTGTTTTCTATTTGACTGCTTCTCTTGTTTGTTTCACCCATTTTCCCATTAGTGGATTAACCGCGGCTGTCTGGGTCTGTTATAGTAATTCAACACGTAAACACGTACGTGTTCTCTGCCCACCTAAAATATGTAACTGTACAAAATTCAGCCTTCAGTTGTCTTTCTACCTCGTGAACGTTGAAATATTTGTGATTTGGGGGTAGATTTAGTTAGAGACTTTGCTGTATGTTTGTTAAATAAAGTGGAGGATGACAGATTAGTGGTAAAAAAAATTCATCACTGCATTTTTTAACATTAAATTTGGCATCACTATAATGTAATTTGAGTGACAAAAAGTGCCATTTAAGGAGTGGAGGAGTGACAGGATGTAACCTGTAAGTCCTGTAATCATGTGGTTGTTTGTCCGAGGAGCTTTATTCAGCTTCTACGTGTCCTTAAACCAACTGCAGCCGCTCTGCTCTTCATTAATGAACATCAGCAGTCTTCCTCACACAGATCCAGAATTTAAAGACTCCTCTTGGCTCTGCTCCTAATCACTCCATGAGAGGAATATGCACCGATGAAGTTTGGACCGTTTTACCTCTCTGCATGTGAGAGGAATCCAGATGTTGTAGCCAAACTCAAGGCCCGCAGGCCAAACCCGGCCCTCTGCTTCATTTCATCTGGCCCATGAGCGCGTGCAAAGAAAATTATATTTATAAGCAGAACATTTCTGAGGAAAATTCAATGTGACTGATTCAGTTCTGACATTGAAAGACGGAATAACTGAGGTGGAGAACATGAGACTGCAAAAACAAGACAAAAAGTTTCTAATTTTTGTCTGAACCCGTGATTTTTGTAAGATTAAGTTTCAAAAAAAAAAAAAGTTTTCTTTATATCCTTGTAATTTTATGACTGATGTTTGACTGTTTATGTCAAAATGTTGCAAAAAGGTGATATTTTCCAACAAACAAATTAAGTAATTTTAAATTTAAACCTTTCTTTATGATAAAAGTCCTGTTTTATGGGAAAAAAATTTTAATCTAAAAAATTCATTAAAATATTTTTTTATTTTTTTATATTTGCAATTATACAATAAATGTGGGATATTGGTACAAATGTGTTTGTTTTACAAGTTTTATGATAGAAGTTGTGAAATTTGTGATAAACAAAAATCAGCTTTTTTATGAAAAAAAATGTTATATTTCAGAATTCAAAATTTGCTCTTTTTTTAAATGAAAAAGTTATTTAAATTTCTGATTATAAGAAAAAAATTGTGATTACTTTTTTGCAAAAAGTTGATCGTTTCCAACAAAATAAATAAATTTACATCAAAAGTTACAATTTTGTTCAATAAAAATTCTTGATGTTTCAAAATTTGAAATCTTACAATAAAATTAGTTTTTTTACAAAAACTTTTAGTGCAAAAGCATCAAATTTATGATATGATATCTGCCGACTTAGCTGTTGAGGAAGTCAAGAATAACCAGCCCCTAAACGGTAACCATGGCGATGACACGGCAGCCCTGCTGAAGGCTGATGTTGGAACATCTGCACGTGAAAGTGAGTGGTTCTAATCTGCTGGAGGTGGGGGGGTCAGCGGGGGCCTTCAGCGCCTCAGCGAGGAGACGGGGTGACATAACTAAAGCGGCATTAACGCCCCGTTGTGACATCCCTGAACAAACAGGAGGCCTTGGCGAGCATGGGAAAGCGGCGTTATAGTCCAGCAGTGAATCGGGTGAGAAAACATGGCACAATCTGAGCCTTGTGTTGAGCAGCCATCCAGGCCTCCGTCTGCACCGAGCTGACAACTTTCCCTCATGTGTACCAACTTTCCCAGGCGGGACGAGCTCCTCGGAGGGCCTCCTCCAGCGCCCAAGCTCATAAATCAGGGCGGCGGGGCTGTGCTGCCGCTCATTCTGCTGTCAGGCGGACATCCACGTCTCGTCAAACCCCCAAACACTGCAACAGTGTGAAGGCGCTCACAGGCTGTAATCGATTACACGAAAGAGCGAGGCGGGAGATATGATAATTGTTTATCAAAATTGAGCTGTTAAGTTGCTTCATGGGAAAAACACTGCGGTTAATTTCTAATCCTGCAGAGCCAATCCAATTTCACCACAGCGCTTCATATCCAGAAAACAGCCGCTGAGAATCCATCCAGCTCAGCAGTCAGTACATTTGATGTTTATGTGACTGTTTCTGCGAACCCGCGTTGACCTGAGCGGCTGGAACCGACCTGCAACCATGCAGAACTGTATCTGAGTTTCATTTGAAGTCAAATGTTTGTTTTTTTTTCTCCCCTGTATTTTTGGTCTTCCTGTTCTGACGTAGCTTGGAGATCACACGACTCGTGTCTGGCACTTGGACCTTACACGTAATGATTTTTCAAGCCTTTTCAGGGTCGCAGGCAAATTTCCACAGTCAGAAGATGGTCGTGAAGAGGCTGACTCGAGCTTTCCCGTGACCTCAGTCACTAGGTGGAAGGTAGCAGTCGGAGGAAGTCTTTTTCTGCATCTTGGCCTCCTGACAAAATCAGATATGTTTCATATTTTTGTCTTTGCTCTGATGTCAGACAGATTTTGTCATTCCATGATGTGAGTTTTTTATTAGCCGATAGATTTCTTCGGATCAGCACCAGCAGGCGAAAGACGAAACTACCTCTGGATAAGAGCGCAGCCTGAACCTGAACAACAACCAGACCAGTTACAGCTGTAATGTACATGTACATTCACGCACTTTAAGACATTTACAGCGCGGGTGTGGCTGGTCCAGCCAGTACATGTTGACCGTTTTGGGGGTAATCTGACTGAGCAGGTGCCTTGTGAACAAAGAACTAACAAAACAGTCTTCCCCGCTTCTCTGTTTGCTTACAGTCAAAAATAAAGGTGATAAAAACCCAAAAATCCTTAAAATTAAAGATTCTGACCCTGAAGTTACCCCATATAACTTAAAACGCTGGTATATGTCTTAGATGTGAGCATTAGTCTTTTAGAGTTTTTGCTCAGTTTCCTTGCGTATGGTCTAAAGACTTGACAGACTGTGTCAGAGCTATGCTGTAGCTCGGTGTAGACTGCAGCGATGCAGTCACTAAATACGGAGGGGAAGCTGAGTGGGTGAGAGGATCGCACATCCACCAGTTTTCTTCAATTTCTGGAGAACCCTCTCAGACTTGATATCTGTAAATTTCTCCAATGTTCATCTTTATTCTTCAGAAAAACTATAAAACAGCAGTTTAGTTTCTTCTCAAAGTTTAACTTCTAAACTTCTATGTCTGTGTTTTTTTGAAAACTGCATCGTTATGATCTCGACTGTAAATATTGGATAAAGTATCTGGTCACGTGATCCTTAGATTTGTTCTGAGAACCGTTTTCCTCGTCCTGTTGCAAGGAGGCGGGATGAAAAGCTGCCAACGCTAACAGCGGCAACAAAACGTACTTCCTGGATGTGCTTCAACCTGGAAGTGGGATGGTTTCCATTTGGACATGAGGCACAAAAATATCTGATTAATCACAACCTGATCACTATCCAGAACCAATCGTACAGGCGCTAATTGATCACAGCTCCTGCTGATCTATTAGAAAACTGTAAAACAGGATTACTTTGGATTTTCAGGGGAGACTTTTTTTTTTTTGTGAAAAGTGCTCAGTCCTACTACCACACCTGGAATCTCTGGCCCCACCCACTTCTGACCTCCTCACGAAGCACATAAAGCACCCCCCCCTCACACACACACACCACCACCCCCGCCAACTGTACGACCTGCTGGGTGTCACATTCATCACCTGTGGAGGGGTGAACTCATCACCTACGTGCAGCTCTGAGGCTGCCGTTAACATCACGGCTTTAAGGAGAGTTATCAATACCCGGATGTATTGATGGAAGTGTCCGGATAAGTTGTGAGCTCAGCTTTAGTGCAGACGGCTCTTTGGAGCGTGAACTCCGGCCAGACTCGTCTCAGCCGGCACTAATACCCACAATGCTTCTTATGACCTACTTATGAAGTCAACCTCAGAAAAGGTATTGATCTGCACAGCCGGTGATTTGATGCATCTGAGCCCCAATCAGGAAGAAAAGAGGAGCTTAAGTGCGTGGGGGGGGCTGCGCCTCAGCTTTACTTTCCTTGTGACCAGACGCCCCGCTGGGTCAGGAGTCAGGGGTCGTCCACCCGCCCAGGGTCACCGCTTATTAACGTTGCACCAGAGTTAATCTCATTTGCAGAGAACACAGCTTTGTACGCAAAAATTAAATGCTTTTAAACGGTGCTGGACTTTGAGCGGCAGCAGAGGGACGCTAATCAAATGAGCCGCTGATTTAACTGCCAAAGTATTTTCCTGCGCGTATTTAATCAATGCTTAAGACTCATAATAGCCCGGGTCAGCGGCAGAAAGATTTCCATAATCGATCAGAAGAGGTTCTCAAGTTCAGCAGGTTACTGTGCTCTCCCTCCCTCCTCATTTTTCATGGAGTTATTTATTGTCAGGGTGTCTGTCAGCTGGTGGAAATAGTGGCGCTCAGGAGGGACGGCGCTGATGTTTTCCTGCTGAGGTCACCGTCTGAGCGCTGGACTCTGGTTCTGCTGTGACCTGACCCAGACGTGGAGTACTTTCACTGCTCAAGACACTGGCCACATTTACATCAATCAAGTGGAAGGGGGTCAGTTTTCTGAGATCTTAACCATATTTTCAGTTCAAAACAGTGAGTATGACAGCTCACTTTCAAGCCTTTCTCTTTATAGCTCAGTTCATAGCAGCTGAGTTTAGGGGGTGGAGTCAGATACTCACCTCCCGACAATCCCCCCACACCCCACTTTTTTTTTTTTTTTAGCAAGGAGTACCGCAAAGTAAGAAGTTGTCAACCAAAGGCTGTCTGTACAAATCTGTGGGTCATGTGACTGAATAGTTTGTCCAGTATTTACAGTAAATGGTTCCCACAGACTGCTGCTGAATGATTACGAGCTGGCTGACAGCTGCGTCTAATCGTTGACATATTTCCTCTAATATGTCTGATTTGCTTGTAAAAATTCCTGATACGGTGAATCAGAAACATAACCGATGTCCTTTGCTTTTGTAAAGAGAAATCCATAGAGGCTCAGTTGGATGTGGTGAAATTGCAGGTTTTATGATGCCGTTTTTATTCACCAAGACAATGGATATGAAAATAAATCTATCAAGAAGTGATCAAAGCGAAGACTTTCAGCTTTGAATTCAAAGGTTTCTGAAAAATAAGGTGTTTACCATTTAAGACTTATGCCCATTTAAAGCAAAGTTCCTCCATTTTGAGGGGCTCAAAAGTATTTGGACAAAGCAGCATCCTTGCATGTATAATTATGCTTAATATTAACCATGTTTCATATTTGTATTAAAATCCTTTGCTGTCAGTTCTGATGTTCTTCCAGGTGTTCATTACAACGTTCTTCAGTTGCTGCTTGTTTCTGCCTTCAGTTTAATCTTTAGTAGCGATGTAAGTAGGGTGATGCTGGGTCCTACCATGATGATGTTGGGTCCTACCATGATGATGTTGGGTCCTACCATGATGATGTTGGGTCCTACCATG
>JBAMYA010043692.1:0-13124 GCA_037176975.1 Arrhamphus sclerolepis | reverse complement strand
ATTCACTCACAGATGCAGCGAAGTCCACAGACCAGAAGCCGTTTGTAAATCAAGTTATATTTGTGTGTGCATCAGAAGTACATGTGTGAATCTTGTCCTGTGCATTTATAAATCGTCCTGTGCATTTGTGAATCTTGACCTGCGCATTTGTAGCTGTTGAGACTGTTCTAACTCCATACCATGCTTTCGTGTTGTTTACACCGAATTCTGACCATCTTAATTTTGCAGCTGAAATCGAGACTTGTCAGTCCAAGCAACATTTTTTCCAATCTTTCATTGTACAATTTTGGTGAATGTTTAATATATACTGGATATTTTCTCCTTTTCGGAGCACTCTCTGTAAACCCTAGAGATGGTTGTAGTGAAACTCCCAGTAGATCAGCAGTTTCTCAAATACGCAGACCCGCCTGTCTGGCACCAACAACCATGCCACATTTAAAGTTACTTAAATCCCCTTTCTTCCCCATTCTGATGCTCGGTTTGAAGTTCAGTAAGTTGTCTTGACCACCTCTACATGCCTATATGCATTGAGTTGCAGCCATGTGATTGGTTGATTAGTTATTTATGTTAACAAGCATTTGAACAGGTGGATCTAATAAAGTTGCTAGTAAGTGTATATTCAGCTGCTCGTGAACTGATCATCATTTAAAACAAGTTTTTTGTGTAATCATAGCTACGTTTAGAAAAACAATGCAGTAGACCAAGATGATGGTGAAAGTTTTGTCAGTGGCTTGCTAATTAACACAGTTTTTAAGTATCTCTTTATTTCCCACATGGCCAGAGCAGCTATTTTTCCCAGAAGCCACTTTGATTGTCAAACACACTCCCTTTTGAATTGACACAAGGCATTAAAGCCCCATAATGGCATTGCTATTTTCTTAGTCAGTCAGGCTCCCGCTGAAATCATTGTTATCCAATATGACACCAAAGAGAAAAAAAAATGCAATGGCTCCACTTTATCTTGATGATACCTCCAATGCATTGCGCGTACTGTTTTCCAGGAAGTATTATGCAAGTACAAGCATTATTCCATTAAGCTCTTCAGACACTGTGCTAAGCTTCGATTCATGGACATGAACAATGGTGTCTATTTGTAATCAGTAGTCATTTCAAAATAAAAATGTAAATGCACTTTGGAAAAAATATGATTAAGCAGCCTGAACGACTTCCTTGTTCAAAGTCTATTAAAATATGTGTTTTGTTCTGCCAAATCTTTTCAGGAAAATACCAAAATCCCATAAAGGGTTGTTCTATCTCTGAAAACTCATAATGTAGGTTGTTTTGTCTGTGTTGTTCTATGGTCAATGATAATTAATTGTTTTTTTTATGTCAGTGCATTGGAAAATTAATCATTTACAGTTCTAAAAAAATCTTTAATGTCTATAATGTACTGAACATATTTTTTTTTTCTGTCAAGGTATTTCCACTTTTTTATGAGTAAAAGATCACAGGGCCTGTTCATACCCGGCAGTCAAATCCATCATGAGCAGCAAACACTAATGCAAAGTCTAAACAGACTAGGACAGATTCAAAAACCATACCTCGTCACACATTTTCTCACCCTGATCTTGGATGGTTGTGTCCATATTCTACATCATGTGCCAAACTTAAGGGCCACCCGCTTCATTTTATCTTGCCTGCTAGAGTGTGCAAAAACAATTCTAAACTTATAAGTTGAACATTCCTGAGGAAAGTTCAGTGTGACTGCTTGTTTTATTCAGTACTGATGTCAAAAAGTGGAATAACTGAGGTGAGGAGAGCAGCCTGATCGCTCAGGACACATGTTAATATAATCATATCCTGATCTTTTTATTTACTAGAATATTTTTTTTTGCTTTGGTATAAATGTTTTCAACCATTTAGCTTTTAATATTTTGACTGTAGATATTGTTTTCTGGTACAAAGCAGTCAGCTAGTTAGATGAACAGATGTTGTTTCTCTTTAGCTAAATATGAATATGGGTGTACTAAAAGTACAAGTACTTGATCACTATTTATTTAAAGTATATTAATTACCCTTTCAGCCAACATTCATTAAGAGCAATGTATTTTGAGATGCAGCATATTTGAAATGAAGCTTAAACGTTCCTATAATTTTAGTTTTAACTTGATAAGGGTATTCTGAACAAAGGGACATTATGTTCAACATTGAAACTTAAATTATCAGCCATGAGTGCCATGTTTCAAGTGTAGAGGATAAAAGGATGGTGCATCTTTTTTTTTTTTTTTTTTGTTTCTGAAATTTTCTGTTTCTACTGTATCTGCCACAGTGCTGCAGGCTTCAGAATAAAAACACAAATCTCTGCAGTGAGGGATCAAAGAAGTCTAGAATTAAAAATAAAATTGCATGCCGACTGCATTTCACAACGAGCTGTCAATTTGTTTTAGTCTGTGTTAAAGGTGGAAGACACAAAACAGAATTTTTACGTCTCTTCTCAAGTTTTGAAATTTTAACATCTTGGTTGTATCTCTGAGGTAGAAAAAGAGTAGGTTTCATAGAAGCAGATAAGTGTATTCAATTGACAAATAAATGTAGCGTATTTTCTTCTTCTGCGTAAATCACAGCAAGTATGAATATGAAACAGAAATAAACACCAATGGAAAAACGACTCTTTAGTTGTGCCTTAAAACAAGTGAATACTGACATATTTTGAAATCATATTTGGCAGTGTTTGTTGGATAATCCCTTTAAACAAACAAGCTAAGTGGTATTAGCTTATTTAAATTCAGTAAAAATACAAAAGCAGTTAACTTCAGAGTCAGTGAGTAGAACCTGTCAAGTTGTTCCTGTCCTGCTTAAAAAGAAAAAAAAAATCCCCTTGTCAAAAGGAGATTCTTCAGTTCTAGTTCCTTTCATCCAAGGAAGACACTGATGTCTGGAATCACAGTTGCTCAAACTAATCTCATGGGATTTGGTTTCAAGAAGTCTTTGCCACGGTCCAAAGCTGTGAACTTGAATTCCATCCAGCATGCTTTAATCAAGAAAAAAAAACATCAAGTTCCCTCACTGAACTTAAAGCCCATTCAAAGTCATTCACCTCTTTAAAAGCCATGCTATATCTATCTATATGTGTACTTGCTGTAACTACTTAAATTGCTATGTGAAATACTGACTTCTTGTGGCAACCGGAATTTAGAGTTTTCTCTTAAAACCTTTCCATTGTGATTGTGAGATTGTGAATACTTTTTCTTCCTTTCTTACATCCATTGTTGTGAAAAGAAATCAGGCACCTTGGTTGTTTTTTTACAGCTCAAAAAGGGGATTTATTTCAGACAGTTCAGACATATGCCACGCTCAAGAGAATATCAGAAATCCCAGCCTATTCTTGTATCCATTTTGTAGAGAAGTTTCTCCAGTGATGTGTTGGACTTTGTGTTTGCGTGGTGATGCACATCTTTATGATAGCCTGCATGTGGGGCAACATTATCTGCCCCCTCCAACTCCCCTTACCCCCATTAAAGTGATGTAATTGTACTTTGAGTATTCTTAACAAAGGATTGCCCATCATGTACATCCTACATAAAAATGTAAAATAACAAAACCAAATTGTATAACATAATGTATAGAATACAATAAATCTATTTTGACAATATATATATATATATATATGTATATATATATATATATATATATAAACTGCAATAATAGCAATGCTATAGCAATGGATTTTTGCTAAAGACACCCTATACCAATACAAACGTAATAATCAATTCCCATGATAGTTAATTTGATATTTAATATGATGATGCTACCTGGTCACCCCAGCCCTATCCTCAGCAGTTCATCTTGTCCATCAGGAAAAAGGCCATCTGCAGTCCACATAGTCCTTTCTGTCAGAGAGGGGGCCTATAAAATTCCTACCAGTCCTGAAAGTCTTGTCCATCTGTCTAGTTCAAGCAGTGCCAGATGTGGTCCTGCTGCCAACTCTCCATATGTCCACCTCCAGAGGCCATCTCCCAGAATGGGCATGTTGCAGTGTGCAAAAAGAATAAAACAAAAAACAGAAGAATTAACCATAAAATGTCTCTAGTCTACTCCAATGCCAGCCATCCACACCAGCATTTTTTTTCTATTTTGGCACTACTTTTGTGTCTATGTCATGCTGTTGCTTCATCACGTTGAATTGAGTCTTCTCCGATAGTCCTAAAAATAATCAAATGGAACCAAAATTTCGAACTTCAGATTTTATTTCTATTATTGTATTCCATTACAAATTTGTAAGTAATTTACAGTTTTTGGATATCCACATATGATTGGATTATTCTCACCATGGGCATCTCCACTATGTGTGGAGATATAAAGGTTATTTCAGGATTTTCCTTCTCAGTGAGACGTCATCATTCAGATGTCTCCAAGTTGTGCATTAGAAGATCTATTGTCTGTCTATGAAATTGAAACAATTTCAGCTTTATAAAGGGAAGGATACAGAGGGAAACTTGGTAAGCCTGTTCTCAACCAGATTTAGTTCAGAATCGGTTACCATGGTAACAGACTCAAAGTATGAGTTCCCTTCAGTTCACATTCAGCCAACAAGCCCCAGAAATCCCAACCTATTATGATATTGTGTCCATTTTATAGTGAGGTTTTCCAGTGATATGTGGAGAGATCCCAGAGCTGCGTCTCCCTAGGCCTCCTGGGCCTGCTTCAAGGCCTCTTTTCATGGGACAAGTCCAAAACAGCTCTTGAAGGTGTCCGGCAGGCATCCCGACCTGATGCTCACACCGTTTCGACTAGCTCCTTCCAACGTGGAGGGAGCAGTGACTCGGCTTGAAGCACCTCCTGGACCAGTGTTCTTCAGCCCTGGGCTTCAGGATTCACTGTCTTGCATGTTTTAGATCCTGAGGGCTTGAGTAAACTGGACTAAATTCTTGGATCTTGAGGACATTTCACCTCTCATCCGAAAGGCTTCTTCAGTTCTTGTCATGAAATGTGGGGTGTATGGTGGAGTATTGTGGAGTGTGAAGTACCCAAATGCAGGAGAGCAGGCAGGAGTATCCAAAATAGTGATATTTAATTAGAAAAACCAAGAACTCTGCCACAGCAGGAAAACACAAAAAAAGGAACTGCAACCAAAAGAACTCCAAACAAAGCAACACAAAGAAAACACAAACTAACCGCAAGCATGGACACAGGGAGCAAACAGTAGAGACCAGCCCAGGGCAGACAAAGACAGGATCTTATATACACAGAGAGGATTAATGAGGCACAGGTGAATCACATAAGGGGAAAGAGGATCAGGAAAGTCAAACAGAATATAACTAGACACAGAATGGACTTCAATATAAAACAGGAAGTAAAGCTCACAGAAAAGGTCAGAAACAAGAAAACAAGAACCCAGAACACCAACACTGAATAAAACCCAACAATAACTACACCAAATACACCCACATCATGATAGTTCTAAGCTACAGTGGTGGGGAGTATTAGCTTATAAGCAGAAAGGATCTTTACAGTCTGAACCCCTGCCAATGTGAGAGTCGTTCGAGTTGTACTCACCTGTGAATGGTCCAACTGTAAGAATTGCTGAGAAACTTCCACGGTGTGAATGCTTATGGGAAGGAGGGACAATGTTGCATTGTAAGTGCTGGGAAGATGATACCTGAGACGACCCCTTCTGTTTAACATTGGTTTTTCCAGTTTAACATAGATGGCTTCCTTTACATGTTCCCATGTTTCACATTATTCTCCCCTCAGTTACACCTGAATGGATGGCCATCAGCTTATCCTCTACACAAGTCTATCAATGACCCATTAACTAGAGGCAGATGTGTTTGAGCAGGGAAACATCTAAAACATGTATGAGAGTGGGTCCTGATGACCAGGGCTGAAGACCTCTGTTCTGGAAGACCCAAATCTGAGAGTTAGCCCAGCCACCCTTCAAAGGAAGCTTGTATTTACAACCTCATTCTTTCTGCATACCTCCAGACCTTGACCACAGGTGAGGGATGGAACTTAGATCAACTGTTCAACTGAAAGCTCAGCTCTCTCTTCTTCACAACAAACCACAACAGTGAAGTAGTTGAGTATCTCAGTCTCAATTTCTCTATTTTGTTATTTTCTTCTATTTGTGCTAATACACCGGTTGTTTTTTTATTTAAGTGGTTTATGGTTGGTTGGAGTATCTCAGATTGCATTTGTCCCTTTATTCACTTTTTATCTGTTGAGCATAGCTGAAGTTTTATCTTCAGAATATTACAGTGTCTGAGTGGAGCACAAATGCCAGCAGCATCCTGGTCATTTAACTTTACAATATCAAATGACAGCTCCGCTGATATATCATAATGACAGGTACCGCTGGAGAATGTTAACGGCACCAAACACTGTCTCGCTTTCTCACAGTCAAGGAGCAGGAAGGCCACAGAGATTTTTCTGGCCCATGTTTTGTTCAGTTCGCTTGTCTACGCTTGAGAGAGCAAAATGTTTGTCATGAAGACAGGGAAAACATCTGGAGTGCCATTTGTTGTAATAATTCATTGTTTCTGACTTCATAATCAACACCAACACAGTCAGAGTCACTGAACTCTGCGACTTCCTCTCCAAATGGCATCCCGTGTGAAAAATCTGTCGCTGACACATTTTGAGAGCACATGGAGATATTGCTCCATACGCAGCAGCTAGTTTACACTTCCAGGCTGTATTTGATTAGTTGCTTCTTTCTGCTTTGCACCTGAGCAAATCGATGCTGCATTTATTTACACAAAAAAGGGAAGGAAGGTGTGTTTTCCTCACCCCCCATCAGCAGGGTTGCTGTGGTTTTAGATGCTGACAATACTGCATGTATAGTTGGAAGAAACAGAGAAAATTTACTAAATATGACATCTTTTTATGATTAATAAATTCACCAGGCACAATGAAAAAAAATTGTCAAAAGGTCACAAAAGATTACAGACAGAGTGGTAAGCATGAAGGAGGGATTGCATTGCTTAAGGTGAACCCAGATATTGAACTACTGGCACAAAAGACCTTGCATAAAAATATGTCTTCAGACATCCAGTCTCATGTAGCCATTGCTTGGTATCTGTGGTTTGGTTGGATCTCACCTTCCCTCACTATAGACAAACACCCCAGTCCTTTTCCTGTGCAAACACCAAATCCATTATTTCTAATGATTTGCGGTATAACTTACAGGGAAAAAAAGAATGAAAAAGGAAGGGGGCAAAGAAGAGCTGCAGAAAACTGTGGACACAAGTGTCACAGACCATCCACAAATGAATCTGAATCTGTCCTGTTCAGACTTGGTAGCTGTGTTGTCTACTTGTGATTGGATTTTCTAGGATGCATTTTAATGCAGCAGTTTTAGTGCAGATTTGAAGGTGGTCTGAAGAGTCTGGTCCAGAGTTACCTACTGATGCTGCACATGTTGTCAGCTCACTTGCTACCTGGATATAAACTAGAAATCAATGTTTTAATGGAGATCTTTGGTGATTCTTACCACATCTTTGTCAATTTCTTTTTATTCATTCACTTACAATATTATTTTCCCTCAATGCATACTGCAACAATATTCTTTTCTTTTGGGATTAATAGTCTTGTTATGTTCAGTTTAGAGTATAATAAATTATATTCAGGGCTATTTTGTGTGTCTGCTGGTCTAAAACAGGACACTTGATACATCCATGTTTAGGAGACATAGTAAAACCATTAAAATTTGATTCTTTAAAACAGTAGTCCCCAAACCAACAGGGTCCAATCTTTTAATGTCACCCATTTACTTTGCGCAAATTAACCAAAATGTCATAACACATTGTGAACTTTGCGTTAATTCAAATTAAATAATTGCAGACAGCACTGTAGCACGCAGGACTGTGGTTCTTTTGTCTGTGTTGAACTACTGTTAGTCTCCTCTGTGTTGGACAAACACAGAATATGATGTATCTGAGACACTTTACACAAGTCAAGATGAAAACAGTCTGATTCTGGTCAACAGCCAAGCAATCTGTGCATCTATCAGCAAAGACTATTTTGTTCAGCATGTCTAAACAAAAAAAAAAAAAAGTTTGAAAATGGTATCTTGTCAACAAAGACATTATTTTGTCAAGCAACAGTTTTTTTATTCAGAGTTGTTAGATGCTGCAGCTGTTTCACAGTGAAATCTTTGAGCAAGAGCTCCTTGCTACAAGATTCCACTCATTTTTTTTTCTTTGTCTTTTTCTGTCCTGTGAAAGAGGTGCTGGATTGACACATCGAAGAGTAGAAATGTCACTGATTGCAGCTCTGAGTGCAGGAGAGGAAATTTGCCCATCTTCACATCATGGCCTTGAAGCGACATGCTTAATGTCACACACATATGAAGGAAGTCATGCATGATGCAGGTATTAGAAGTGTGCCTCTGGGCTGTGACAATTTTTTTTTCTACGAGAGAGGCAAGATGCCCTTGGGTGGCCACTGGCTGTCTTATCTCCGCGTACGTCTTTCCCTGTGTGTCCTGTACTGATTGTATCTTTAAGCACCACATTGTGCTACTTGTTTGTTCCAATCCTGTTGTGTTTTTCTTTTTTACTTCTTTTTTTAATCCTCCCTTTAACAGCATAATAAGATGCAGTGGAGCTTCTCCAGAGGTAAACGGTATGGCTGTGACTGTCATCTGTTAGAGATTAAGGACCCTGCCATAAACATGACAGCATGATGATGAGCTTATTTTCCAATTTGTTGCGTTATCCAACTTTTAACAACGCAGTTCCAGAGGAAGTCGTGGAATGAGGATGATTTATAATGAATATAAGGGGGACACACTGATGCAGCTTTATCTTGACATGATATTTTTGAAGCATGCAGAGCATGGCTAATTGAGATAAATAGACTGTCAGCAGTGCTGGTGACGGGATGGGGACCGGCTGGTTGGCGGGCCTGTGTTGTTCCCACTCAGATCCAGAGATCAGCTGTTTGTCAGGTGGAACAGTACAAGCACGAGGAAGGAGGTAATTAAGCCTGGCTGAGCTGAGCTTTCTGTTCGAAGCTTCCCTGAATCTCTACAAAGGCCCTGTCTTATACCGCTGCGCACTCCCTCAGAGTTAGCCACAGTCCCAGCAGCGGGCGTACAAGAGGCCTGACAGAAACTGATAGAGCCCCTCACAGCTCTCGACTCTCAGCTAAAATAATTTGCATCTCAGTTTCATACATTTTCCAATATCTGTGTGTGTGCCTGAATCTTTGCTGCATCTGTACAGTGTGAGTAGTTGACAGCGTGATGCGCCAGCTTTGGTATTAGAACCTTCACAAAACAGAGCTGTGGTCGTGGAGCCCGCTTTGGGTTAGGATCTCAGCTTTGGGAGCTGTTAACAAAACATGCACGCGCTCATGCTCATGCGGAGACACAATGCTTCCAGAGAGATGAATGCCCACGGGGACTTTATATGAGCTGCAGAAATTTGAATTTCTTAAGTATATTAAGGTAGAACTTTGTTGCTAGAATAAAAATAATTTTCACTTTTATTGAAACTGTCACTCTGATCCACCAGTAATACATGAGAGAGGAATTCTGCAGGGAGTGTGGGGGAAGTGTGCTTGAGTGAAAACGACCACTGATAACCAGGAGACTTTTGTGGTGCATTCACACGTGCATGTTACATGCGTCCATCTCCATAAACTTAAAATTGGGTGATGTTATCCGTTGCCGAAATTAATTGTGGATTTTGTGTGTTGTGATGAGTTTAAGGCTTCTGTTGAGAAATTTTCAACTTTTAATCAGGTGTGGCAGTGTGAAGTCATCGTATTTTTTATAAGCAGAGTTTGTGGTCACTTTAACTTCAGTTTTTTGAATGTTCATAAATTGCCCCAAACCCTAATTTCTCAAGGATGCTTGGTGACAGAGACTGCTTTGACTTTAAGGATATGCATACACACATGGCAATAAAGTGCAGTTAAAATCAAAATTATTAGCCTCGCAGTAATATCAGCTTTACATAGTAAAACATTGCTCATTGTTAAGGTACTTGTTTGGATCTATTTTGAATGTAAAATAGATTATAGATTTCTTTTTCTTTACATAAACTGTAGTTAAAATTGAGATGTTGAAATCATTAGCCCCAGGTGATTTTGCCATCAAACCACAGCTTAGTCATTTAGTTGATGGGAGACTGCTGTGAGTGTTTTTGATTGTGGTGGTCTTCAAGGTTATCTTCCATAAAGAACTCATTTTGTGTGCACAGCATTACATTAAAGCCAGACTGCAGTTGCCTGTTAACATCCAAAACATGGAGATGAGTTTTGGAAATGTTTTGTTTGGTCTGATGAGACCAAATATACCAAAAGAATAAGATAGCAGATACAAGCGGCTGAAATGTGTTTCCTCTGTAGGGTGGATGGACTCTACCTTACATATAGAGTCAAGAAGTTCAGTCACCCGGTAGAGACTCAGAGCAGAGTCACTGCTGCTCCACATCAAGAGGAGCCAGTTCAGATGGATAAGGGGATGCCTCTTGGACGGCTCCCTGGCAAGGTGTTTTGGTTATGTCTAACCGAGAGAAGACCCCAAGGCAGGACACACTGGAGAGGTTATATCTCTTGGCTGGTCTGGTCATGCCTCATTGTCCTTCTGGAAGAGCTGGAGGAGGTGGCTGAGGAGAGGAAGATCTGGGCATCTCTGCTTAAGCTGCTGCCCCTGCAACCCAAATCTGTATAAGTGGAAGTTAATGGATGGATGGAGATTAAACTTGAGCTGTGTAAACAGAAAAATTTTGCTTATGTTTGCAGAAGAAATGGAAAGGACTTCAACCCAAAAAAACAGTTTCCACAGGGAAACATGGTGGGTAGGAGTATAATGCTATGGGGATCTGTTGGGGCATATGACATCCAGGAGAAAAAAAGAAGATTAAGTTGAGACTCTGGGAAGTAATGTAAAAATTTCTGAAACTTGTCTATTTTTTGTCAGGATTTTGAATTTGCCTCATCTTGCATAATTCGTGAAAGCTTTAGGTCGTGGCTAGATTTTCCAACAAGACAATGACCCAAAACATACAGTATATCTAAAGATTTTTTTTAGAATTTTGATTTTACAAGAGAATTAATTATGACTTTAGTCCAGAAGTCTCAATTTTGTGATGGTCACCATTTGTTTCATGAAAAGGAAAAAAAAAAAAAAGTGTTTAAAAAAAGTCAGTCTTTTGAAATTTGTGATAATAAATATTTATGATTTCAGTTTTATAATAAAAGTTGCAAATTTTGTGAAATTTGAGACTATAACAAAAGGAACTAGGGTGAAGTCTGACAACACAGTTGAACAACCAGCCTGTTAATGGTAACCATGATGATGATGTGGCTTGGCTTCGCAGCTCTGCTGTAAACTTATTTAGTGTGTATTAAAGAAAAAATGTGTAAATGTTTGGTGTCACTCAAGTAAATCAAGAGGAAGATTTATTACTGTAACCAAGATTTAACATTCATCCTGCTGAATTATACATGTGTTCTACTTTATTGTTCATGAAGTGAAAGATGAGTGTGCTAGTCGACCTGCATTCTGTCTGATGGCTTGAAATACACAGCACTGAGCTCTTTCAGGGACCAGTCGAGCAGAGCATGTCTTCACAATGGCCTCTTTCATCAGATATGAGACGTATCACACCTATAACCTACCAGGCAGAAGTCAGAGGATTTTAAGTGTTTACGGTCAGATTATCTTCATGCAAAGGGAAGGAAAGGTTGAAGCAAATCATCAATGTTTTATTGATTCAGATTTATGAATTTTTCAGCAGCTGAGCAGTTCTTCAAATACAAGCCAAGTCAAGTCAGGAGAAGCTTGCCGAAAGCACAGCTGTGTTTGTAGGCTGCTTGACTTTGCTCGCAGCATCCTTCACGTGCATCAGTCTGTTTGTCTTTTTTTTTGTTTTCTTGTTGGACAAATACTATTCATTGTCATCTGCTGTTACCAGTTTATAATATTAACAGTCTTCACAGTTTTGTTGTAACTTTGCCTCTTCCCTGAAGCAGCCTTGTTCAACTCTTATCTATATTCTGCTTTTGAAGGAAAAAAACTGTAAGCTGAATTTACTGCAACTCTTCTTTTGTTGCAGGCAAGCATAAATGCCATTGGTGGTTGATGGTGACATATGGGCTTTGTTTTAAGCATTACGTTGAATACTAGAGAGCTGTGTGTTTGTTTCCCATTTCCAGTCATGTCTTTGTCCTTTATCTTCAATTCCAGCTAAGCCTTTTCTTTCCTTCTCTCTCTGATGGAGACCTGCCTTCAGCAGCCAAAAGCAGGCTACATCCTCAGGGACAGTGAGCTGTGTGCTGGATGGATGAGTGCTCGACTTGTTGTGGGGATGTACATACGACTGAAAAGGCAGAAATAACAATAGCTTTCTTATTGCCCAATCAGAAGAATGAAAGATTGGCCAATAGAAGGTATTGTTCTATGGTAATTTATAGGGTTGGGAATTGATAAGTTTTAATCAATGCTATTGTTGATTCTGCCTATCTAATCCCTTATCAATTCTCTTATCGATTCCTGAAATGCAAGAAGCCGGAATATATTTGTATGTAATTCAACTTTTTTGATAAAAATAACTGTGTATGTTGCTGGCAGTTACAAGATGACAGTGTGCTTATGCAGGATATTTATTGTGAACATTACCATCATCAACGGAGGTCACAGTGGAGCTTGTTTGACCAGTCTTAGCTCTCGTACACAGGTGGTCAAACATATGACATTTTTGGTACTTAATTCCATGCTGGGTAGACAGATGTTTTTGCTTGTTGCTGGTATTTGCACCCTTACACGATCTTACAGCATTGTACTGATTACACACAGCAGAATTCTCATTTTGTTTGGTGAAATGGAGCCAGGCTTTAGACTTCCTCCTCTCCTTGATGCTGCCTTGTGGGTTGAAGATGGTTGAAGATCTGAGTCATTACAGAGGCTGTAACGTAAATGTACCGTGATGCAAAATTTCAGGAAAACTGGAAAATGTCGTAGGTGCAGGGAAATGGGTCATTAAGAAGAATCAATAACAGCTGCGATGGCATTCATCAGTTGGAACCAGTTCCGAGTCAGAATTGGTTCTTGATTCCTACCCCTAGCAATTTAGAGGCAAGTTGAATATTTCTTTTCTATTTCTTTTCTTTATATGTATGTGTGTGTATATATATATATATATATATATATATATATATATATATATATAGAC
>JBAMYA010043691.1:0-13128 GCA_037176975.1 Arrhamphus sclerolepis | reverse complement strand
AGAAAGTGGTCTGCCACACAAATAAACTTAAAACAGCAGTCAGGTTCACAAACGTTAAGGAGCTGAAACCACAGCCAGTAGACAGTAAAGTCTGCAGCCTTTGCTTTATTTCATTGTTGATAAGTTAATGTCAATTACAGTTAGTTAGTTTAATTAGATTTTAAAAAGAATATTGTCAGGTTAGACGTTGGAGAAAACTGGAAATTGCAAAGAAAAATTGGATTCTTTATTGATAAATTGTGGCACAAAAACAAGAATTTGAATGATATCACACACTGCTCATCAGCACCTGTAACCACCTGAACAATGAAGCACGGCGGTTTATTATCATCATTATTATTTCTTTTAGAACTTTCCTATGGTTGGTTAGTCAGCCTGAATTTCCAGCAAAAAAACAACAACAAAACAATTGTGAATAATATGTTTAAAATGGAAAACAATAGAAAAATAAGCAGTTTAGCACTGAGTGAATGTAAAATTAAGTTTCACAATTCTAAAAAGTATAATAGTAAGGAGATTTGATATTTTTTTGAGTGCATTTCCCAGGTTGTCTCACAGCTGTATTCTATGTTTTATGGTCCATTTTCGAGGATTCTGGGAGAGTTTGATCACAATACTGAAGTCTAAATGACATAAAATGGCATAAGATCTTTATAGTAGTGGTAGATTGTATTAAACATATTTAATACTGTCTTAATATTGCTTTGTATATACTGTCTGCTCTTTCTTTGCACTATGTTTATCTTTAACTTTTTATGCTATCCGTGTCTTCATATAAAACTTCCGTGTGAGCCTTTAAGTGCCCTCCGGGACAAATAAAGCTTTTTGATTTGAATTAAACAGTGGGAGCAGTGACACTGCAACATCTATATTCTATGGTTGGTTAGCCAGTAACTCATAATTTGATGCAATTTCCTTTATTGAGAGCAGCAAAATACATATTTTGTGTAAAGGGGTGGAAGATCGGTTCAGTCAGCCTCTAAATCCTCGGTCTTTGGGATTTCTTGTTTAGTAAGTTATAAAATGGAAGAAGAAAAAAGAAAAACTGATGATGCCTAAGACTGCAAGCTGGAAGCCAGATGGATTATCAAAGATATTCTAATGCAGGGATGTTGCAGTTTCTGCCATTGAGATTGGTAGGATTAGATCCAAGTTCCCTCAGATTACAGCAGCCAGCAGGCAGCACGTTGGCAGCGATTTAACCAGGTATAGTCAGGTGTCGTATTTTCAATCCACCTAAAAAAGCTCGGCTAGGACACGGCTGAAGTATCTTTGGATAACACACTGAATCCAGGATGCAGACAGCTTCCACAGCAGCTCTGCCTTTTAAAGATAAATCTATATTATAAAGGTACCAGGGGTACTCAAACAAATGTTTTATTGTATCGTTAAACAGTGACATAGACAGTCAATTATATAACCAGTCGGCTTTTCACTTTACAAGTCATTTTACGCCACATCATAACCGTCAGAGACAAACTCTGGTCTTCTAGTGAGCTCTAAAGTGAGCCAGCCTGAATAGTGCTTTAGAGCCTGCAGCCTTAATAGGAATTGGTAAAATGTGTCAAAACAGTTCTCTTAGCATTTGTGCCTGGATTCTGCTTTGAATGGAGACACCAATCACAGCCAGCAGCAATGGGAATTTCCTATAATTTAGGAATGCCATGGAGGACAGTAGGAAGTTGATCTACTTTGCAGGATCACGACATTTATTGAGCATTCAGAGTATGAAATATCCTGACATGTTACTCGTGGTGCTTGATAAAATACTGCACAGTTTGCTGAGCTGGGCATAAAGTCTCAGTTTGTTCTGTTATGACTGAAACAGTTTGATCCAAAGGAGAAATAAGATGTCACGTCAAGTGTAATTCTGATGGTGAAAAACCCGATAGGGTGGCATCTGAAGCTATTTATTGAATTTTGAACATATATATATATTTGAATCACTTTTAAGCTCTACATTCATGTGATATTATTCTGGTTTTAAGCGTGTCTCTCATGTCACCGTTTGAATAAAGCACTTTTTTCCCCCTCCACTGGAACCAAGATCTTAAGCTGTGCTAATAATAATCTTAAAAGATCAAATGTGTTTGTGTAAGAGGTTGACAGTTGGAAAAACTTTCATTTTCAGCATCCTGGTTTGTTTTTGAATTCATCATGGGTGCGTTTCCCATTTAACTTTTGAAGTTTAAACCAGTGGTTTAAACCCACTAGTTAAGTAGCAGACATGTTAAGTCTAACATGTCTGCTGACATGTTAGACATCAAGCAGACATGTTAAGTCTAAGCGACAGTGAAAGAGGCTTAGAAAAACTCAAAAATCTCTAAATATTAAGGCAAAATGTGACTATATCTATCTATATCTATCTATCCATACATATATGTATATATATATAACAACATTGCTTCTTTCAGTTTTACTGGTAATAAGATTAAATAAAAAAATGATAATGCAGTGTGCACAGGGCTTCTACCCATCATCCCCTGCTGCACATTATTAAAATATTAAAATCACTGAACTTATGTCACAATGTGTAGTTCAGACTGGACATTTGGGAATCCCTCCATGACAGCTGCCAACGTGGTTGACACCAGTGCTTTTGGGAAACACTCCAGTTTTGTTGGCAGTGAGGTTACCTCATCCCTGCCTGGTGATGAAAACATTCATCATGATACATGATGATACATGGTTTCTTTTTTTGTGCGTTACATCATCTTAATCCTGAACCCGCGGAAACAAAGGCAGGACGTGTTGCACCACCGGCTCTGAGAATCCTTGGAAAGATTTTCAGTGTTGAAGCGAAATAGTCATTTTGATTCTTTTTATGACACTATTAGGAGTATTTACCAAATAATTTTTCCTTTTCAAGCCATTTTTTTTTCTCTTTGGTGACTCTGAAACCCCTGCATGTCTCCAGTAATGAAGCATGTGGTAGGAGCCATCTTAGCTGTTTGAGCAGCAGCTCTTGGATGCTTCTCTGTGAGTCATTGCCTAAAGCCCACCTCTTCCTCGTTGTAATTAAATTGAAATATTCTGCATTGGTGGTTGATATTGGCTGTGAAATGCACCAGACCCATTTCATACACATTATGCATAATTGTAGATGTGCGTAATGGCTGCTGCTATGGATGGTCTCTCTGGTGGTTTCTAGACCTTCTGATCAGACTGTGAAGAAAGCAAGACAAGATTGCTGATTTATGAGCTGCTTTAGGTTTCCAGGGACTGTATTCCTTATACATCATTCTCCATTGAAAGAGAAGTCAAAACCACTGTCATTTCATCATTATGCAGCTGTTTTGTTTTGTTTTTTTTTCCTGCACAGTATTGAAACAATATCAATTGTCAACTTTTGTCCCAGCATTGCAAAAAACCGAATAGTAGTGGCATACATGCAACACAGTAACAATAATAAACACTTTAGTCAACATCCTTCTGTTATGTTCAATAGTAGTGCTTCAGATACATTTATCAGGCTTTCATGCAAAAACATGGTTACATATGTATCTGTGGCAATAAAAGCTCACGTATCACATATTAGACCAGTCCAACACGCTTCCTTTACCGACTTCCCGGCTTCCATTTTGAATTTGTTGTCTTGGCTCCAATGTCCGCAAAACTGCACGAAAGCCCTGTTTCTTGACTAAATATGGCCGCAAATCCTTGGAAATTAAAGTTGTGATAGAATTTTTTTAATTCAGTTTGCTTTTTCTGAATTGCTCAGTGGTCCTTTGTTTGGGAGCAAATATAGCTGAGTGGTTTTTCACTTGTCATTTGTATAATGCAACTGGATCTTAAGCAAAAGAAAAAAAAACAAAAACTATGGAAGGTAAATTTAATGCCAGCAACACATCTCAACATGGTGTGGACCGTAGGCAGCACCTGGACTCTTCTACTGTAAAGCTTGCATTATGTTTCTTATTAATAGATAATATTTTATTTAGTTCTCTTTCAAAAATTTAATATTTTTTTGAGGCCCATTGTAAACTACCATCGTCATGTAATTAGAAGCTTATAATCAAACCAACCAAGAGTCCATTAACTAATGTCTTTGACGTCTTTTCTCATGTCTTGTAACTGCATTTGTGCATGAGACCTACAATATCCTGAATACTTAATGTCGCACTTCCATCATTTTGGTTGTTATCTTCAATGCCTGCAAAGTGTTTCTTCTGTTCAGGTATCCCATGATTGTATGTGAAACAAAGACTTATTACGTAGTATGCCAAACTGAATTGTGCCTGCAGAAGTGTCATTTGTATTAAATAGTAGTAGCAGATTGTTATTCCGTAGTTTCCTTCTTTTGTGGTAATTGTGGCTTTGTATTACTAAACTTAAACCCTTTTCATGACTTCATTGGCTGAAGGCATCATGTGGGATAATCCCTGCATTATCACTTGCTAGCATGTACAAGCAATCTGTCAAAAGATTTACTTGAAATGCATTTTGTATAGTGCACACCTTTAAACTGCTTATTTGGTACCTGAGGTTTGCTGTGAATGTTCGCAGCCTGGAGTTACACAGATTTCTTTGCCAGTCAAAAAATTAAAAAAGAAGAAAAGCCCAGATAGACCTGCTCAAGCACCAGACTGATATTTGTATGAATCATGGCAATTTTCCTTTTCAGTTTGGTCGGTTGTTTTGTACTAATGTTTGAGAGCTACAAGAAACTGTTTTCTTTATTGACTGCAAAATAAACAATCTGCTTTTTTTTAAAAAATTTTTATTCACCTAAGTCAGATAAGATGTTCTTTTGAAAAGTCATTATGCAGGTGTACACAGCAGATTTGACCATGAGAACCAGAACCAGTAATAGATGGCATGACTACAAAGGTTACCTATCAATCACCAAACGAGGGGGCCTCCTGCTGGAAGTCAGCTGGGTAAAGGAAGAAAAGAAAAGGAAGACAGGACAGAGAGGTTGAAGGACAAAAGGAGGAGAGGCACAAATAAACATGTGGCGGTTGGAGGGTCGCTCCTGAATCTCCACAAGCTGGAGAGCCGGACAAAATGAATAAATGTAAAAGTAAATAAAACATGCTTCTCTTTCAGCGTGTTACGTATGATGAATGAGCATGAGAACGTCTTCCTGCTGAAGAAGCAGCAAAACCCCCGGGATAATGCTGCCACCACCATGTTTCACTGTCTTTTTGGGCTGAAGATTGATGCTGATTGATTGTTCAGGTGTGGTTTGAAAAAAACATTTTCTCTAAAAAAAAAAAAAAAATTAAAAAAGTATACTGTCATGATCGTTCAGTGCTTTGGTTCCTTGGGAGAACTTTGCACGTGTTTCAGCATCCGTGAAAATCTTAATAATTTTAAACTTTGAGTCGCTGTGAACAACATCAATGAGTATTTGGCACATTTAAGCCTCAGATTGTGTTTGTTAAAGTGTCAGCGGGTTGTTTAGATGGACTTGATGTTCTAACAGACACTAGCAGCAACCCAGGTTGTTAAGAGAGCGCACCAATAAAAGAAGATTAGCTCACAAGACAGCAAAAAAGATTTAAAAAATTAGAAAGTAGAAGAAATTGTTAATTTAGCTTTGTAAAAAGGAATCAAATGCACGCTACATACCTAAAAACCTAGAAATTTTTATTATGTCCTGGTCTTATAGGGAACTTAAGAGCTGTAGTCCGTCTGTCCATCCTCCTGTTTACTTCTGTTAGCATAAAAATTATGGAGCTCTGAATAGCACGCTCCCAACCTCACTCGCTGGGTTAAAGGCTAGCATACATGTTTTTAAGAAAAAAAAAATCATTAATCTGGAGCAGATTTTTAGTAAGAAGAAGGGAAGGTGTCTCAGTGGTAGAGGGTTCGGCCATGGTGGTTCGAGCCCCCTCCTGGGTACACCAAAGTGTCCTTGGGCATGACACTGAATCCCTGATTGCTCCGGGTTGTCTGGCCAGCGCCGTTGTATGGCAGCTCCCCGTGTGTGTGTGAATGGGTGAATGCTTACAGTGGAATTACAGTTGTAAAGCGCTATATAAGTGCAAGCCATTTACCAAGAAGGGCATTTATGCAAAAATCTGTTAAAATTTTTGTGAAGATTTCATGAATGACACCTGCTGTGTTTCAGATGTCATATTGCAGTTCAAATAATTTGTCTCTTTCAATTGTGACCGAAGTACATTCTTTGACCAAACCATGCAAACAAATACATTCCAGGTTGAGTGAACTGACCAAACCAAAGCTCAGTAGGAGACAGCAAAGGTCATTCTCTCCTGCAGAGGGAAGAGGCTGAGATCGAGATCAGACATGACATCACATGGCACGGCAGGCCCCGTTAGGATTGAGAGTACTGCGTTTTTCTCTCATCTTCATCATCCTTTTCCTGGGAGCTTCCATCAGTATGAGGTCGGGATTTTAAACAAGCAAAGGTCATTTCTGTCCTGTTGATTGCAGGGATGAGGTTGACATCAGACCTGACCACGGACAGCACTTTAGAGTGGGATACAAGTAAACACAAAATGTCCCCTCCGTCTACTGTCTTAATGCCCAACGCTCTGCACTGGAGGGCAGCAAGAGTTTATTCAAGCTCAAACTATTGTGTCAACCCACGCAACCTTTTTATTTTTCTTTTCAAAACGACTTTCTGCTCTCACAAGCAGAATTGTAAATACGCATATGCAGATTGGTCCTCTAAGCTGCTCTAAACTAGATTATGCAACTATATTACAACTCTATTTGGGGCGGTTTATTGCACTCTTTTGAACAGTTTTTTTTTTTATTATTCCTTGAATGAATGTTTCACTTAAAGCAACACCATGTAAGATTGTGCTCTTTAGCGCCCCTCTCTGGGCGATAAGCGCATTTGTCCTGATTTTGATTACAAGATAAACTATGAACTGGTGAGCATACAAAGAACTCTAGTGTTACTGTCTAATATCAACTGAATTCAAACGCACACAATGTAGAAAGAGGAAAAATCTATGACAGTTGCGAGGTGAAGGCAGCATCTGACTAGCAGCCTTCTGAATCTTTTAGCTCACACCAGCGAGTGAAAGCCAATCCAATATTGATTCCTATATGGGCTTTTTCTTTTTCTTCTTCATCTTATAGTTAGCATCTGGCCAACTCCACATAGCAAACACGGTAACTAGTGGTCACATTGACTGGCAGCCGGGAGGTGTGTCTTCCTGAGTGTGGGTTGGGATCAAGCGGCAACCATCCCACCTCCAGATAGAAGCAGTTTCAGGAAGTATGTTTTGGAGTATGCAGTTCCTCGACTGACCACTAGATGGTGGCTCCAAAACAGAGCGACTCTCCATTGACTCCCATGCTAAAAAGAATTAAAGATATTTACAGCCTCGTAAACAAAACTTGGTTTTGGTCTCTATAGGTAGATGTTGTATCCATGACAACTGTACGGGGTGGAATTTTTTTTTGTACCACATCAGAAAAATATTTATTAAGCAAGCTGACCAGTCAAATTCTGCTCTGCTGATTTAAGAGAACACAAATCCTTTGTTGTGAAAATGTTCAAATTGAACCAGGTATTATCATCCTTGATGCATCTTTTGTACTTTTGAAATTACGTTGTTTTTCCTTCAGATCATTCAGACATCTCATCTGTTGAATGGTGGTGCTTGCTTGTGTTGACTTATAAATGGAAGACGGATTGCAAGCTAATATTTGCCTCCTTTTCTCACATGCCCTCCCGTTTCTGTCGCGCTTCATGTTCTTCTTGTTTTCGAGGACTACATGAAGGCATTGTTGAAGACAGTGCAAGCTACACTGACCCCTGCACTTCCTCACACACATTGCAATAACAAATGGACGTGAGCAGATGTGAGATCATTTATTGTGGATTTGGATTTGTCAGTGGCGTGATTTTATTTCCAACTTTCTATCTCTCTTACACACCTGTAATTTTTCTCCATCGCATCTCTGCGGTGACTCCACACACACATCAAAAACATTGCACAGCCATGGCTGACAGAGTTGCAGACTTCAGTAAATAGCCTGGTTCATGTGCTGACGGTGTGCACCTTTTTCACATGTAACGCAGATGTGCATTTAGGTGTGCATGTGTTTGTGTGTATGAGTCCGTAGGTTGACACAGTGTCTTGTCAGCAGTAATCTGAACTGCTGCTCATCAGAGACACACTGTGCATGCCTGTGTGTGGGTGTGTTGGAGCTTGCTCACCTCATCAAGGAGACGACAAGGAGCTGCTGAGTCACCATGGCGACTGGCTGGGCAGCCATGACGGGATTTTGTTAACATGTTAGGCGCTGTGAATCTGAAAGAGATGTCATCTTGTTTTTAAAAGAAATTCCCTGTCATCCTTTCATGCTTAATCAATGGGAAGATTATTTTCTCATTCAAACACCGTACTAGAAAATATTAAATGTTTATCACACTTCTTCCACACTGGTTTCCAGAGAAAATCTTTATTTTTGCAGGTTTTAATCAATAATATATGAAGATGGGATAAAAGCATGAAAGAACATCTCCAGGATGATGTAGGCTTGACTGACATGAGCATCACTTTCATGGTTAACATTTGTGAAGCAGCTAATGGACTCTTGGTTGGTTTGATTATAAGCTTCTAATTACATGAGGATGGTAGTTTATCATCTACATTTGTCAGACTTGTGATCTGAGACTGACCAACATGCTGAAAGGAGCAGTCTGTCATTTTGTGAATTATTCTTATTTGCCATGAAATACCACAGATGAATTTGACAGTTGCTGAACTGGCTTCACAGATTGTGAGTCATGATCAGAATTCTTTGCAGACAGTAGGTCATTATAGACCACAGAATAAAATCAAGTCTTTGCACACATATTTTCTCATTTCATGTGTCATTTTTGACTACAGTGGAGAGACTGAATTGAAACAGTGAATTTGCAGGACTTAAAACATCTGTACACCTGAGGGGAACCTTAGAAGTTAAGTGTTAATGTTCTGCAGGTTCATCACAAAGGAGGCGGGTCTGTGCGCCGCTACATGAGTATTAGCCTGATTCTATACAGCAGAGTTTTGAATGAAAAACAATGTTGCTTAATCTACTATCACCCATTTTCCGTCACTTTCAGTTCACTCTTGCCCCCTATGAGATTGGCTGAGTGCAGTCTGTTCCATATTTTCTGGGCAGAGAGCCTTCGGGCATGTTGTCCTGCAAACCTGTAGAAGACTGCCTATGGTTCCTAAGTGCTGACTGGATGAGAAAACAGTCATCTTTGGGTGCCCACTTTGCAGCATGTCTCTGAAATCCCCCGTTATATAAAACCTGACCTTCAGTTTGTAGACGGTACTAGGGTTCACTCCAAATCATGATGCAACTGGGTTTTGCAGCTTGACGTTGCCTCATCACACAAGACCTTTCCAGATCAGTCAAACATGACGTGCAGAGTCCTGGAGCAGATATCGACAGACTGCTGTAGCAGCATCTGTGCTCACAGGTGCTGTCAGTCAGGTGCCAATCAGATACCTGATTTTCTGCATGTGAAGGTAACAGAGGGCCAAAAGAATAGTCGCAACAACAGCAAAGATTTGGCAAATCTTTCATTGACACAACCCACATAATCAGCTCTGCTACTCATTCCATAAATGCATGTTCCTTAAACATGTGGCACCATTTGAAAGGGAAATAAACAAGCTTTCCAACGGTGTAAGATTTATTGCCAAGACGCATTGTTACAACAACAAAATAACCTACCAAATGCAAGTTTCCTTACTTTTTTGTGCTTAGTTTACACAGTATGTTCATGTCTCCACATGTGTTAATCTTAATTGAGGTTTATTTTTATACCTAAGCCAAGTGCAAAAGATTTTTTTTCTGTTACCACACAAGATATTCATGTAGACATGTAAAGTATTGGAATGAAACGCAACATCAGTGGTCACCCAAGAGAAATGAATCACCGATTTAAGGTTTTCCCCATCAGCATCACCCTGATATCCTCCTCAACATTAACCCCCTCTCACTCTCTGTTTCCCTGTTTTTCTGTCTCTGTCTCTTGAACTGTGTATGAACTTTCCACAAGGCTGCACAACCAAAGTAAAACTTACACTGCGTTACACTTTTTGTCCTTCAGTTCATTTTCAGCTGCTGAGAATCAGATTAATTCTGTTTTTCATGGCATAAGGCTGGAAGCACGCAATTTCCACATTATTATTCAGAATGGGTAAAACAGTCACTGCTGCTTTGCATAAGTTCATCCTCCAACAGATAATCTGACTATACCACTACGGCATGATTTCAGCATAATCATAAGAAAAATAAGGATTAATGATAAAAATGAACATGAGTTGCTCAAACAGTTACATGGGGGTATAATGTGGTAAACTATGATTATATCTATGAATGGAGATTCATAGATGTAACCGGGTTCAGCCAACAACAAGCACCATGAATGCGAGAGTTGGGTTCTCCTCAGGGCCGCTGACCTCTCCGTTCGCTGTTGTTACATCATTAGCACAGTCTTTGATATTGTACTGTGAGGCATCGCTGAGCTGAACTGACCCGTGGCTCAGCTGTTAAGTTATCTGGTATTGCAGTGAGGAGCAAAAACAGATGGGCATGTGGCCTGACGATAATGACTTCTGTTCTTTGAGCACCAAGATCCACCTGCTGTTCTGTTAATTCTCCAATTGTTTTGTTTTGTATTTTTCAACAGTGTGGATGTTCACATATTGTTGTCATAATGTTATCAGTAGTTGCACAAGCAGAAAGTACAGTTATTTATGGATGGGTTGGCTCGATACTGGCATTGCTAGACCAGTTTGTTGTTGCCATGGGAGAGAAAGTTAGGCTACGTTCCAGTTGGCGTGCTTTCATAAGTACACTCACACAGAGTGCACCATTTCCAAAGTGTTCTTACATGCACGAGTATTGTCCCAATGTAAACTTAAGACAAATGACAGCACATCCCTCACAGCACAGGGATTTATTAGAATAATTATGTGACTTGCTCAGACATTAACTTCAACTAAAAATGGAAGATCAACAAGTTATTGAGCAGTTAGGGCACATTCAGACTTGACGTTAACATGTGCCCTGAAACAGACTGGCCACAAGTGGCCACATGGGCTTAGCACATGTGTTCACACCTGTCATTAAAGTGTGTTCCATTTGCGTCTTGATTGATCGGTTCTGATCCCTCTTGATACGCAAATAAGCATGCACATTATTTCCTCTTGCAAACGCGAATGTGTTTTTATTTCAATTCTGAAACTGGAAATAACTGGCCTAACTTGCTTAAAGCAACACTACTTAAGATTGTGCTCTTTAGCGCCCTCTGTGGTTGAGAAACGCAATTGTCTGTTACTTTAACTGTTGTAGCAACTGTTGCTATCAAAGCTGGCCACATTACCTCATCTCCCGTCTTCTGTTATGAAGTGAGCTATGAATAAGTGAGCAAACAAAGAACTTTAGTAATACAGAATAAAATCAACCAAACTCGAACACACAGGACACAGAAAGCAAGAAAAAGATACGACTTACTGTTCCAATAGCAGTAGGTTGGGGCGCTATCCGACTAGCAGCCCTCTGCTTCACTTAGAAATTAAGAATCTGGAAATAACAAGACACAAACTTTATTTTTCCCCAGACTTTGTTCAGCATAGGATATGTACATTACAATCAGTTCAGATCTGACACAAACATGAAGAAGAGCTCGACAAGGACATACAGACATTCATGCACTTAATAACTTGTCTCTCCAGTGAATGATATGAGTTTATTAGGTGGTCCCTGAATCTATCCCAGGACACGTTCACGGACTTTTGAGGATACATTTAAATGCAAGGTCCGAGGGTCTGAAACTGGTCTGTGGGTGTTTTCATGTTGGCACTATTTAGTTGGGCCCAAAGGAACTCTGTGAATACGGCAAACGCACTGAAACGGCTGAGCTGAAACCTCTCTGATGATTCAGCCATCAGCTATCAGCAGTCACACAGGTGGTCGAGAATGAAAACCACATTGGTGAACATGAACCGAATTAAGTGATACAACATAATCCGATGTGCAGTGAGGTCGCACCACGGGTGCTGCCAGCATGTGAAAACGACCTTAGTCTGTCTTTTAACGTGTGTAACATGTTTATCTGGATACTTCAGCTGGATATCAATACCTGACTCATGGAAAAGACCAGCTAGGGTGAATTCTCGCAACAACAGTGAAAGTCAGGTATCTTGTAATCTCTGTACCGATGCAGTTTTTATGATTTTTTTCAAATGCATCAAATCAGGGTGATAGCCTATTAATATTGAACATGACAGGCCAACTGAAGGAGAGCCATCCCAAACTTACACAAATACACTCAGAAACACACCTCTCTCTTTATCATTGTTATATTTATTGAGTAAAAAGTATTTAAAAAGAATAATCTTCAGGGTCTATTTTACTAAACATCAGATGAATTTATCATATATTTGAGTTTGGACAAAAAAGAAACAATCGCAGGGCTTTGGAGTTTAACTTAAGTGATTTATCGTTCTCACACGCATTAATATCGTTCACCAAATCTGTCTTGTATTACGATGGACCAGCATTTAGTTTGGTGTGTGTCTGTGTGTGTGTGTCTGTGTGTGTGTGTGTGTGTGTGGTTGCATAAGAACCGTCATCGTTGTGGAGGATGAGATGATTACATAGCAGATGGGTTTTTGACAGAGCAGGAACACAAATATAGGAGCAGGGGATTGTGGGTACAAAGATAGTTTTTAATCCTTTTTGAATGCAATAGCTATCTCACCAAACAGCCCTTCATCATCATCATCATCACCATCAACATCTTCATCATCGTCAGCATCTCTTTTTATTCACCACAGAGTACAGAATGAGCCACTCCATTAGCTGGATGTTAAACCAAATTCCCAGAAAAGTTAAGAAATTTTCTAAAATAAAATCAGACTTTATGTTTGTATTTTGTCATTGAATCTGAGCTTCTTGTTTTTACACATGCACGAATAAATTAAAACATTTGACTGCCCGTTACCACACTTCTTTTTACTCTCACCGTCTCAGTGGTTGGGATCTGATGATGCTAATTGTTGCAGTTTTGCAGGAGAAATCTGTCTCCGTTCTTGCGAAATGCAAGATTTCAGCTGGTGGTCGTAATCCTGTTCTACCTTGTCATCGTGAATAATAAATCTTCAAAAAGGAGACAAATCTGGACCGCAG
>JBAMYA010043690.1:0-13128 GCA_037176975.1 Arrhamphus sclerolepis | reverse complement strand
TGTCCTCTTTTGAACTCTGATATGTCACCCATGATGTTGTGTGCATTGCAATATTTTGAGCAAAACTGTGCTCTTACACTGCTAACTGAACCTTCACACTCTGCTCTTACTGGTGCTATGTGCAATTAATGAAGATTGGCCACCAGGCTGGTCCAAATAGCCATGAAACCTCCCACACCAAAAATGACAGATGTTTCAGTTTCATTGTCCAACCCCTGTATATAAACATATATTAATATATGTGTATGTGTATACATGCGCATACATATATTACATTCTGCAAAATTTAGATTGACACTTTACTCAAATGATAAAAAAGTCACATCCATATTAACTTAACTAAAAAAATTATAAATATTTACAAATACTCATTATTTCACATATTTTGGTGTAGATTGTGGGCAAGCATCACCTTGTTTCAGGCAGGCAGATTTCACCTGGTGGCTGCAAGACTGGATCCTATGCTGTTATATTGTTACACTGTCATATTTTTATGCTCTTATGCTGTTATACTGTTACATTTTTATGCTGTTATGCTTTACACTGTTATATTTTTTTTGCTGTTATGCTGTTACATTGTTATATTGTTATGCTGTTACATTGTTATATTGTTATGCTGTTACATTGTTATGCTGTTATACTGTTATATTTTTATGCTGTAATGCTGTTAGATTGTTATATTGTTATGTTGTTATACTGTTATATTGTTATGATGTTATGCTGTTATACTGTTACATTGTTATGCTGTTACATTGTTATATTGCTATGCTGTTACTGTTATCGGGCCTTTCTCAATCATTGCGATGTTGGATTCCCCGCTAGTTCCTGGACTCTCGTTTAAAAAAATTTAAAAAAGGATACTGGTGATTAAATTTTTTGTAAAATCTCAAATTTCACAACAATTGTGTCTTCTATTTTAAAATTGAGACATTTGTACTAAAAATCACAATTTGTTTTATTCTAAAAATGAGAAAAAAATGAAATGTTGATGTATAATCACAAATTTTTAACAACCAAGACATTTTATTGTATGATCACGAATTTCAGAAACTCTTGACTTTTTTACTAAAATTAATTACTTTGATTAATTAGGCCTTGTTTGTTTGAATGTGTTGTTTGTTGGAACTTTTTTGCAACATTTTGTTACACTGTTAAAAGTTGTAAAAGTTGAACTTGCAACTTTTTGCCATAATATAATAATATAATTTTTGTCATAATATTTTGCGACTTTCATCTTAAAACATGTTTTTGTACAAATATCACAAACTTTTCTCATATAACTGCAATTTTTTATTTATTTGATTTATAATATATAAATTTTTTTGAATAAAAACATTTTCTTTTTCATCAGCCAAGACTTTTTATCGTAAAATCACTTTTTTTTTAAAAATTAAAATGACTTTTTTTTTTGTCGGAAAATATCTTATCTATATTTTTACAACCTTTTGACATAAAATTACAGTAATCGTAAACTTGCAAATTCTTTATAACTGAAACCTTTTGCCCTAAAATTGTAATATAAAAAAAAGTAATTTAGCATAAATCACAAGTTATGACATAAATGAGTAACTTTTTGTTGTAAAATCATTTGTAATTGTTTGCTAAGTTGTGACTTTTTTAAATAATCCGGCTGCTTCACCTCACCTCCACTTTTTCATGTCGCAAGCGAATCAAATCGAATTTCATCAGAATTGTTCTTGTTGAATCCCACAATTCATCATGAACAGTGTACAATTGGTCCATTATGGTTTATGTGCATTACTGTGACGCAGCGAATAGTGCCTACAGAAATAATGCTAACAGGGTTTGAAACGTACTTGTGATGACTTCACTTCATTGTTCTCCCCTACGTTCAGTTCATTCCATCTGACTGTGGAATAAAGCACTTTAATTGTGAGCAGGCAGTGATAACAGACACAACCAGAGCTTCCTTTTCTTTTTTTCTTTTCTTTGTCATCTGGTGACCAGTTTTAACTGTATAAGACACTGGTCCTGTTGTGTCCACTTTTCTCCGTTTCCATAATCCTGTGCATGAACCATGCCAGCCACTGTGAAAATCTGAAGCTTGCTGAAGTAGAGCCAACTCGAGTACTGTGGAACATGACCTGTAAGGAGGCAACACTCACACTCATCCAGGGCTTTGCAAATCTGAGCCTTCCTGGTCTTCTCCCCGCTATTCCAGGCAAAGTAGACAGGATCACCACTGGTGTAGCCATCAGTGCTGATACTTTCCTCGTTGAAATGACAGGAGTCTGGAGTTTTTTGTGAGGTTCAGCACGTCGACATTCCTTTTTATCCTTCCCCTCATGTCAAATCTGTGAGATCTTTTGGCCACTTCACCCACATCATGTCAGCCATGAAGAGGTTGATGTGTAGTGTCTATGCTTTGGGGCTTTGTGATGTACTCTGCAGCATCAAAGTAATACAACATAATTGTTTGAAAGTGGAAAATGATGTAAAATGAATGATCTGTATCATTTGTTTTGGCTGGTTTCTTTCTTTACAAAGTGGCCATACCTGTAAAAAAAAAAAAAGCCCCGAATGTACTGCAACAAAAACAGCACCATTCCTCCGTACTCGGGAAGCTTCAATTCACCGCTCTACCTGAGCTCTCTGCTGATGGTGCATGATCTAGTTGGTGGTCACATGGGGTCGAAATGAATGTGAGATGTTCTCATGAGCGGAAGACACATTTCCAGAAGTGGTTGAGTGTTTTCAGTTCTTTGCTAGTCCAGCAAAACCTTTGTGGACTCTTTGGGTCAGTCCCATGGGTGTAATGGGAGCAGCTGTGGCAGGTTTCTGTAAAACAAGACTGCAGCTGTGTCCAGACCTGACACAGCGAATAGCTTGTGCAATCTCTTCAGTCTAAATCATTCTCAAGTGTCCAGAGTTGACACTCAGCCAGTCTTTTCTGCCTTTATGGTAGTCAATACAATAGCTACACACACATACACAAAAACAAACAGAAAGTGAAAAAATCACTTAGGTTTGATGGACACAACTCACCAACTAAGGCTTCAGACTCTCAGTAATCTCTCCTCTCCTTCTAAGAATGACCAAGACCTCTGACAGATCTGCATCAACACATCTGTGTTTCCTCGCATGAACTGAGGTCATTGGAGCAGCACACACTTCCTTGAAGTAGAAACTTTGGACTTGTGCTGATTCTGTACATGTGACAGACAGGAGAAGTCTGGAGTGCTAGTCTGTGCTGGAGTGCCTTTCTGCTTTTCTATATTTACTGGTGAGCAGGCAATAACAATGTCCAACTCTGAACTGGGCTGACTGACAGGAATGGTTTACCAGTGTGTATACCAACAATAGATCTTTGTGCAATTGCTTTAAAAAAAGTAAAATAAAAAAATGGCTCAGGGTCTTGAAGAAAATATTGTAAGACATGTGAGACGACAACACTCACACCACACAGTGAAGGTGCTAGCTTGGGGTAAAAGCAAATGAGGGCCTCTGATTTTGAAAGTTCACTTCACTGAAAGCTCCTTCGTTGTTGTCTGTCCACTTCCACATTTTGGCTTTGTTTAAAAGTTAAGGTGGTGGCTTTAGCTTATCAGCTAAATGCAGCACAGACTTTGGGTAGTATGGCATCAGACATGATCTCAACCAGCTCATATTCTTTGGGCGTGTCACATCAACGATGTCTTTTATCATTTCACCAGTGTCATGTGGCATCCCTTACTTTTCAGTTACATAGCTCTGGTACTCCACTGAAGATATGAAAAACTCATTGCGTTCAGGTTTGCCAAGCTTGACTGGCCTTGAGATGAGGAGGCCATCCAGAGAGTGCTGGACCCCTGGGATCCCACTTAGACCGTTGTTCTTTAGCAGGTACAGAAGCAATTCTGAAAGGAAACCTTTTGTATCTGAACAGCCCTTTATGTGCCACTGTGGTCAGCAGTTCTTGCAGCTCTGGCTCAACATGAATCTGAAGTGCATAAAAGGGTTTTTGTCTATTCTGGACCTGCTACATGGAATATGTTGCAAAATGATCGGAAACTCACAGAGCTAATCTCCCTGAGCTACTTTAAATCCATATGAAGTCAGTCCTGTAACATGTAGATGATTCTTATAATATTTAAGAAGTCAGATTTCGCTGATTTCTATTTTTTTTATTTTAATGAGCAATTTCATAACTCTATAATTTGTACCTGTGTTTTGTAATTGCTGCTGCCAATCTTGGTCAGGTCTCCTAGAGGTTATTAGACTCAGTGTGGTTGTGAGTCGATGAATCTGATAATTACGTGCACCCGCAGAGGTGATAGTAGTTCTAAATTCTTGCTGGTACTATGACCAAAACCTTCATTTCTCTCTCACTTCATGCATTTTAAAATAGCAGTCAAAATCCAAAAAAAAAATAAAAACATTTCAATATTTTACAGTAGGCTACCTGTAGGCCTGTGGAGTAGTCAGGCATCAAAAACACTTGACAATATGCTAAACTATTTCTTTTAATTGAAACATTGATAAAGATCCAGAATACAGGTCTCTACCATTGCGTTTCTGCTCTCACGTACTGCTGAGTGAAATCTCCCTGTCATTAGCACACAGGCCGTTTTTTGTTTTTTTTCAAAGCTGTTCTGCATCGTAAATAACACGAAACACATCTGCATAAAAACATTAAACATGTGAGACACCATTTAATATTTACATTAAAACAGTAACATGCTCTGTGCAGCATGAACTAAAACACAGCGCAGACAGTTCAGAAACAAGTCAGAATGACCTAAAAGGAATTTTTAAACGGACAAAGTTGTTTTCAAGACTGCATATTGCTAGCGGATCTATTTTCTGACCCAGAGTAGCAGACAGGCTCTCCCATCTTCCTGGTACCGCGTACCACAACTGGATCTTTCAGTGGTATGCAGTACCGGACCGGACCAGAGCGGGGTGAAAGAGCAACGTGTTTCATTGCGTGTTGATAATCAGGTCTTATTGGCAGCACGTTCGTGTAAACTCAACGCATGGCACCATCACAGGGGCGTGGCTGTTTAAAGGGTGCAGTAGAGATCTCCTGCATTTGTCTGGGATCCAGTCGTATCTTTCCAGCTTCACTCCAGCCAGTAACAGTTGGTCACAACATTTATGGCATGTGGGAGGTACCCACCATCTCATGTCCCATTTAGCTCTGGTTTCATTTAATAAGGGCTGTTAGAAAAGGTACATTTAATTCTATTATTATTTGTATTTTCCGTGTATTGATTTTCTTTTGGAGAACTGGGTTGACACACACCCCTTGCAGTGGTTTGCCCCAATTTGGGAATTAACAAGGGACGTAAGTTATTTAAGAGAAAGATCTCATTCTGTTAGAGGAAGAATGTCAGAACATTGTGAGGTTGGGTGGCATATTTCTAGACCTTGTTTTTGTTGTATAAATTGTGTAGTTGAACAAAGAAAGTGCCACCAAGACTTTCCACAGAAAAACGTGTATAGCTATTACTATTTATTTTTGCTAGCAGTTTCTTCCTTGTTAAATAAAGGTAAAAAATCAAAAAAGAAAACAGAATAGAACAAAATGTGCGGGTATACTTAACATAAATCTATTCTACTAACCCCTTATTGATGTCTCCCTTCCACTGAATGTGGATAATAAGTGGTTACAAACCCTGTTCAAATGTCAAAACAGGGTTCACAGTAACTTTGAAATAACCAAAACTTCTTCTAGGCTCATGTTTTTTTCTTTCTTTTTTTTTTTTTTTTGCCCCTGACACAATGTGTGTTAGTCGTTTCCTAATCAATGGTTTTGTCTGCCTGTAGACTGGGTCTATATATGGATCAGGCCTCGCTGTTCAGGCTTGATTGTGGTTCCTGGCCCGACTTAGTCCAACTACGATGTGTTTCATGCTCCCCTGCAGGGGGCCCCAGTCAGCATCTTTAAGCATCAACACATCACACCAGTTAAGCCAGAGCTTTTTCAGACAGTCGTGGCCATCAAGGGCAGAGACATTTTCTTTAATTATGTTGAGTGGGGACATCATTTTCTGCTGGTTGAGTTTGGCTGTCACATCAACTACTCCTAACAGTATGTCCTTATCTTAAGCTTTATGATTTGGAGAGATAGTAGGTGTGCAGCTTCTCCTAATAAACTGCTCACAGTAACTTTTTATGGTCTATGTCGACTAAACACTCATCACATGATTCTAACTACCGATATGGAAGCTTCTGAGATGAATACAGGTGAGGAGGTTAGTTGGTCCTTGCAGCAAATTCGCAGTGGCGTTCTCCAACCAAACTTTAAAGCGAGTCATCAGGGAGGGGTAATGCATCCTGCTCTGTCCCACTGTGTGGAAATGCTTTACTAAGGATGAATCTTCTGCTTCTGACAGCTGCAACATGGTCCAGTCACATCAATGCATATTTGAGCAAGACAACGTTAAACCAGATACTGCATCCATCATAACAGCATGTCTTCACAGGAAAAGAGGCCGGGTGCTGAACTGGCCTCCTGCAGGCCAGACCTTTTGTAGAAAACATTTGGTGCATCATAAAATAAAATAAAAAAATACTGACAGTGAAGGCCCAGGACTGTTAGCTGCGAGAATCCTGCACCAGACAAGAATGGGACAACATTCCTTTCCAAAAAGTCCAGCAACTACGGACTTCCGGTGGCACGGTGACAAGTATAGCAGCACAGACAGGAGCTCCAGCATCAATTAATATAAACCCCTTGTAATTCAAGTTCAGAACACAATAAAAGTGAGTGTGGATAAAAACGAAGGGGGGAGAATTCTGGGCCGCTCCATGCTGAAAGATGTGGAAAAGATGATTATGATAGAAAAGAATATTGTCACCTGCCCTGGCCCTTACTTGTTCTTTGTTCATATAAAAAAGAAATAAAAACAGAAAAAACCCCTCCAGTAACTGGTCTCCTCCCATCCCAGTTGTTAAAGAGGAGGTGATGCTACACTGTGGTAAACATCACACCTGTTCCAGTTCTGTAGAGATGTGTTGCTGCTTCCAAATTAAAGATGAGCACATATTTTCCATGAAATGGTGAAATATCTCAATTTCAGCATCTGATTTATTCTACTGGGAATAAGATATGGATTAGTGAGATTTTCAGATCATTGCATTCCATTTTTATTTACATTTTGGAACTATAAGGTCCATGCATGTTCATGAGCATTAGCTGCAGTTCAGAGAAAAGGCTTCAGAGGAATATTGCACTTTTTTGAACCCAGCTGCGACGTCCCATCCAACAACAAACTGATACAATTTTAAACACCAGTACGACTGTGAAGGAAGTGGAAGGCCAGAGTCTCATTAACAACTTGTCAGTCGTCTATCTGCAGTAGAATAATCAGGGATTTGGGAATACTGATGTTCTGCGTTTTTCATGGTAATATCAGTAACATGAAATTATTCATGGAACTGTGTGAAATATTTCCCAACAATCTGGGCTGCACTGAACACGCCTTGAAGCTGTCAATAAAGAGTTTGACTTATCTGATTTAGTAAAGACCATTGAAGCAGCAAGGGGTCGCTTTTAGGACTCGACAGTGGCTACCTGGGCCCTGAAAGAATGGCAGGAACGAGTTGGCATAAAAGATAACAAACTCCAGACTGTTGTCATACACCAGCAGCTGTTTGTACAAAGTCTGGCCGTGCAGTCTGTGCTTACGGATGCAACAGTCACCAAACCACTTGCTGTGACAGCATCACACGAGGAGCTTGTGGAACAGCTAATCCCAGTGCTGCAATCACTGGTAAAGGCTGCTGAAACAATGTGTGGTGAGTTACATGAGGGGATGTCTTCCATATATCCAACAATTTCCAACATGGTCAGAACCACTTCATGTGTTGAAGCATTAAACCTTGCAGCTGTGTGCACTTTCAAAACCACAGTCTGACAATAGCTGGAAATGCGATTAAACTGGATTATCTGATGGAATCAATCCCCACTTTGACCTGTGTGTTAGATCCAAGCATCTTCAATTCCTCCCAAAGTGTAAAAGAGAGTCTTCAAAGAACCACCTCAACACCCTGCAGGACAACAAGAGAAAGTCACGAGTAGCAGCAAGCAGGTCCACCCTTCTGAACCAGATTAACATCTTTTCCACAACCACAGGATTTATCTTCAGGCATTTGAAAAACTGCAAGCTCATTACACTTGGAGTTAAATAACATGTTGCCAGTGGAAACATAATCATCCATGCGGTAATTATCCAATGGGAGGCTCCTAACTATTTGCTTATTTAAATCCAGATGGTGACTTTGGGTCAGTGGTAACGACTAAGAGTGTGAAATTGTCTTGCATTGCTTTGTTCAATAATAGCCTATGTGCAGATGTGGTTAACTTTCATTTTCACCCTTGGAGACATTTCCAAGGGAAGGACAGAGTTGATGATGGAGGCAAGCCAGTGACTGGGAACAAGTGACTGGGAGAAAGTTTATGAGAAGTTTTTCATTATGAAAGTACGAGAAGAGTAGCAGACTACTTTACTGCCCGTGAATATTTCTCTGCACTGCTTACTCCTGTTATGGAGAACCAGCTGCAGTAGTGGGCCTGCAAACAAGACAGATTTCCCCATTTGGCAAAGCTTTGCAAAAGCTATTTGGCTGTTCCAGCAACCAGCACTCCAAGTGAGAGGATTTTCTCTCCTGACGGGAATACTATCACAAGACAACGGGCGAGTCTTCATCCTGCACACGGTGATGCCCTTCTTTTCTTACACACTAACCAAGATAGAAAATCAAAAACTGTGTCTGTGCAAGTCATGGACACTGAATAAGCTCACAGGCAGAGCCTCAAGTGAACTTTGTTTTCATCTACCAGTATTATTCTCATACTGCCATGAGCATACGTGTGTTGTTTCGTTTTCTGACTTGCAGCATCGTAGCAGAGGTTACACAGGCTCCATGATGTGGCTCCTGGTGCTTTGTGTCTTTGGAAGGAAGTTGGAGCTATCTTTTGTCAATGTTTTTGTCATGAGGCCACCCTTTTGCGTGCATTTTTCCCGATGTCATCAGTGATAAGCCAATGTTAATTAGGTTTCTATCACATGACAGTCAACTTTTAAAATCAATATTGCAAAGTATTGAACATGTCTCCAGTTTTGTCAGTAAATATATTTCTAAAGGTGCAACTGACATGAACGTTTCACAGCATGTTGCTAACAACCCAAGCAATCCACACGTGCAAAAAAACTAAACCATAAATGTTCTTAAATGAAGTTATTCATAATAATGTGAAGTGACAGCTCCAAGAAGCCTCCTGTATGGAGAAACTGGAGACATGCAATGCTCAGGAGTCAGTTGATCTTCACATCTCAGGTGTCTGTGAGGCTCTTCTGTGAACTCTGACCTTCACTTGTTTCTTTAGATGTCTATAGGATTAAAGTCAGGTGATAGCTGGGCCATCTAGCAGCTTTATTTTATAGCTCTGAAAGCAGTTGAAGGTTTCCTTGGTGGTTTGTTTTGGATCATTATCTTCTTGGAATGTCCACCTTGTTTCATGTTCATCATCCTGGTAGATGGCAGCAGATTTTTCATAAAGAATGTCTCAGTGCATTTTCCATTCATCCTTCCTTCAATTATATGAAGTTTGCAAGTATAGTATGCTGAAAAACATCCCCATGTCATGATGGTCCCACCTCCTAACCTGCTGATATGATGGTTGTATTTCAACAGTGAGGTTGATATGTCCTGCAGACATGGTGTGTATTCTGGCCTCCAAAAAAATCAATTTTGCTCTCATTTGGTCTATATTCTCCCAGGCTTGTCCAAATGTTGTGCAGCAAACATTAAACAAGCTTCAACAGCTTTTGTTTCATCAACGGAGTCTTGCAGGATGAGCACACATGGTGGTTGACTGAATGACTTAGTGTTTTCTCTGAAACAGTTGCACCTGCCAATTCCAGGACTTCCTGAAGTTCTCCACAAGTGCTCCTTGGCTCTTGGACAACTCTTCTGATAATTATTTTTATTCCTTGGTCAGAAATATTATGTTATTATATTATCTTTCAGCTGCCAGATTATGGCCCCGACGGTGCTCACTGGAACGTTCAGAAGTTTAGAAATCTTTCAGTGTTCTGCCACAATAAGATTTTGAAGGTCTTGAGAGAGTTTTTTGCTTTTACCATGATGAGATGTTTCTTGTGAAAGTTTCATGGCAAAAGCATCTTTAGAAATATACTTATTGTAAGACATGATGGTGTGAGTCGTGAGACTCTTACATGTCTACCTGCATCCATACTCTCCAGTATGCAGTGACCCAGTGTCCCTCATCCCAGTCCTTCACGGACAACAGACACAGCGTCAGCAACATGAGCACAGCTCAGATATCCTTCTATCATCTTTACCTTCTTCTGTCGTCTTTACTTCCCTGTTTTTGTTACTGAGAAAAGACGTATTTTTATTTTATTTTTTTCATGAAGCCACACGTGTTCCTTGTCTGTTTTGCAGGCATGCCTAATATTTATTACTTTTTCAAATTACCTTCAGAAAATAACAATTTCTGGATGGCCTCACAACACAGACAGCGCACTAATTTGTGTTGTGTGGTCCTGCTGTGCTCTGATAGCCGCTTTAGTACAGCCACAAATTCTCTTTCTTGATTTCTTCTGTGGAGTCTCAACCATGATGTGATGAGTTTAGGAGAGTGGTGGACCTGTTGTGAAACAAAAACATCTAAAATTACTCTGTTTTTTAAGGTGACTGTACTATCTAAGTGGGACAATGAAGACTTGTCATTGGTGAATTTTAGAAAACCATTTCATCCAAAGGGGTCAGACATGCACCGAGCAGACTGATGAACACCACCACAGACAATCAGTAGCTCAGTTATTTTACAGACAAACATAAGTGGTTCATAAAACAGATCCTTGCAGCTGGGTAGGACAGTGGCAACTGAAAATGCCAGACACAGTACATCTGGTAACAGGAACTAAATGTACCTACAATAAACTCTAAACTAAACTAAAATGAATAAAGAGAGTAACAGAATAAATTAATGTGATTTCCATCACAGTATTTAGACCAAATAATCATATGAGTTGTCCCCTGGCTTCTACTGCACAGTAGATTAAATGTTTTTCTGCCCACAACACTGCAACCGCAGCTGCATTAAACCTTTTAGCCTGTACAACATACTCAAACTTCTCATTGTGCTCTCTGCGACAGAAATGCCTTTTTTTCTTTTAAGTTGATTCACTTAGACTATTTATTGGATGGACATTCCCTTCTTTTTCCATTAGCTTTTAGCCTTTTTTTCCAGAAATTCCTCCTCCTCATGGCGCAGCGCTGTCCTCTGTTCATGTGTTCCTGTCTCATCTCATTGTCAGTTTGTAACATGCTACCACTTACTGGAGTCTTACATACATATAATGTTGAGGTGTGAGATGGAGGAGTCACTTTCTGGGGAATTTTCTTAGAATCAGAATTGTAACCATGATGCATCAGAAGAAAACAAAAACAGCCCTTGTGACAGGATTAATAATGTCATGCAGAATTTTTCTCTGGTAAAACGTTCTTTTTTTTCAGCTGTTCATCTCCAGATGACCAGTGGACATATGTGAGGTTCTGTCACCCAGTTTGGAGGATAAAAGTATCCTCAGCATGTGAATTATTTTATCTTTAAATGTAACAGGATCAATAGGATGTAAAGTGACTTCTGTTTCTCTGTTCAGCTCCTCTCTGCTCTTCCTCTGAAGTTTGTTGTTCTCCGCTCTCTTCCCCGTGTTTTGCCGTCTCTTTTCTCCTCCCCTTTTCCTCTCTTTCTGCTTTTCTTTTGTTCCCTCCTTCCACCTTCCTTCGTCATGCCTGCTCTTTTTTTCATGAAAAAAAACTATTTAAATGTCATTAAAGATTACAGCAGTGGGCCATTTGTTTGCTTTAATTTAGTTAACCAGCCATCTAGTAACTGCAATAATTCATAATTTCTGTATAACCTTAAGCTTTCAGCGTGTACTTTTGCATTCATTAGCCTTTAATGTGTCTCCTGCCATCAGTTTTCTTCTTTTATTTTCTTTCTATGTTACCCTTTCACTTATACAACTTAAGCACATTAAATATGAATCAGGTGAGGGTGTTACTTTTCAAGACAAATTAGAGCAATGATCTACTAAATAAAAAATATTTACTCCGTGCCAGTACTTTCAAACCTCATGAGTAGTCTTTCTTTTCCCTTGATGTTGTTTCTGACTCATGCAGCTCGCTGGTGATGCAAACGCTAATCAGGACATGTCTGCTCTGCAGTCAAAATATGTTTGTTGGTCGTGACGCTGTCCGGCGCTTAGAGGAAGGACATCTGAAAAAAACACCAGGAGCATCGCTCGGTTGTGTTGTCAGCTGACTGATGTCAACTGTCATTTGTGTTTTCCTGAGATTTGCCCGTCTGACCACTAACGCCTGCTGTCATAGTGTGTGTGTGTGTGTGTGTGTGTGTGTGTGTGTGTGTGTGTGTGTGTGTGTGAGACAGTTACCGCTCACTCCAGTAATTCTGACTATTCACACGGTAGTTTAACTGATGTTGTGCTTTCTCCCACAGCTTCCATTTTGTGAAATAACTACTCATGGCAGCATCCAGTTTAAGGTCAACACAGCGTGGATCTCTTTAATTTAAAAATAAAACCAAAATATACACTGAATGTTGACAAAAATCAAAGAGTCAAAGGAATCTCTTTACTCTGAACAAACGTCTACAAACATGTAGCCCATCCTACGATGCCTCTGACTGGATCAAGTCTGGAGGTCAGGTTTGATGATTGGATGCATTTAGATATGAGAAGTGAATCAGAGAACCATGTTAATGCTTCCAGTCAGTGAAGAGGAAGAACTTTGGCGTTTGTTTAATGTGCATCAGCAGAGACTCATACTGTTGTGTTTTGTGTAGTTGGTAGGACCCAAACACAGGAGAGCAGGCAGGAGTAATCCAACACCTTAATCCAGAACCTTTAATATCAAGCTGATGTGGAGAAACGCAGGACAGCAACTCAGGGAGTAAACAGGACACACCATGAAGCACACAGGGAAAGACAAGACCTTATACCTCGACATTTTTTAACCTTCCTTTTTGATAAAACCATTAACTCTGTAGTCTCTCTGTAGTCTCTTAGACCACCTCCTAGTTATGCTGCTATAGTCCTAGGCTGCTGGGGGGAGTCTCTTAGACCACCT
>JBAMYA010043689.1:0-13129 GCA_037176975.1 Arrhamphus sclerolepis | reverse complement strand
AAACTGTTCCCACAAAGTTGGGAGCATGGAATTGTCCAGAATCTCTTGGTATGCTGAAGTATTAAGAGTTCCTTTCATTGGAACTAAGGGGCGAAGTCCAGCTCCTGAAGAACAACCCCACACCATGATCCCCCCTCCACTGAACTTTACACTTGGAACAATACAATCAGACAAGTACCGTTGCCCTGGCAACCACCAAACCCAGACTCATCCATCGGATTGCCAGATGGAGAAGGCGTCTCTACTGCTCTATAGTACAGTGGTGGCATGCTTGGATGCAGCTCAACTGTTCTTCTAAGCTTCTAAGGGGTCACATGAAGTGACATGAATGACCTCCAGGTCTGTAGTGCTTGACTCTGCAGAAAGTTTGTGACCTCTAAGCAATATGCACCTCAGCATCTGCTGACCCCGCTCCATTACTTTACGACTTGGTGGCTGAGTTGCTGTCGTTCCCAATCGCTTCCACTTTGCTCTACTCCAACTGACAGTTGACGGTGGAATATTTAGGAGTGAAGAAATTTCACCGCTGGACTTGTTGCACAGGTAACATCCAACTACAGTACCATGCTGGAATTCACTGGGCTACTGAGAGCGACCCGTTCTTTCACTAACGTTTGTAGAAACAGTCTACATGTCTGCATTCCTGTGAAGTGATTGGAACACCTGATACTGATTATTTGGATGGATGAACCAATACTTTTGGCAGTATCGTGTATGTAGACAACTAACAGGGACATGTGCTCTTCAAATAGACCATCAAAGTCCACTTGAATCCATTCCAAAGGACTAGAGGGCCACATTCAAGGATGTGGAGGAACACAAACAAGATTATATTTGCACCCATCAGCACTGGGTGGGTGCGACCTTCAATATCAGCCATGTGCCTAAATGTGGCTGTAGTTGGTGTTTGTGAACGCTCACTGCTCTGTGATCAGCATCTCCACATGTTGACCAACACTGCTACAAACAGGATTTATGGCTGCTGCTTTGAGTGTGATACATAGACACCAGCAGGTGATATTAAGACATCAAAAAATAGTATAATAACAAAAGGTCCAAACACTTTTAAACACTATTAAATTGAGTTTAAAACTGCTGTTGTGAATGCAGCTTTAACGTTCACTGACCGTCAGCTCCAGATGCTGACTGCTTCAGCATCTGGAGCTGGTGAATGAGTGTCTTTTATAATTGCTGCATGACAAAAAGACAGATTGCCCATGTTTTGTCTGAGATTTCCGACACTGCCCAGGGAAGGGAACCCGACATTAAAAACTGGTCACAGGATCTGCCCACAGCTATATCCTGCAAATTGAATTGAACTGAATTGGGTTTAGGGTTAGCACAACAAAGAATAAAGTTTAACTCTTGCCAAGTTTGGTGAACAGGAAACTCCTTCAAAACCCAGCCACCTCCTGAACCACCACCATTATACAGAGTTTGTCTCTGGGTAAAATGTGTTCAGTAACTGGATTACACGTCCAGTCATTTGTTTCTTTCGGTCGTTCTCACTTCTCCATTTTTGCAACTTTAAGGGCGTCTTTTGTTTGATGGCTTCTTCTCATCCCATCCCTGCCATTGTGCTGCTCACAGGTGTAGCTATCTGGTTAATAATCTTTCTTTACCCCTCTTCGTTCCAGTCCAGACAATAAAAGGGCTATTCTGTATTTTTAGTTCATTTTTGCTCTGCAATGATTTGGTACAAAATTAGTAACCATGCAAGACCTTGAATCTTTGACCAGCAAAGTAATTGATTCTGTCTGCAAAAATGATTAACCCATTGAAGTGTTCAAGAATAATCCTCCTCAAATAAAGACTGGGATGCATTTTCAAACACTGCCTTCTACATTAAATATTTTCAAAAAAGTGATTTGATGAATTTCAGTGTGTAGAGAGCAGGGATACAAGCCAATCCCTCAGATGGCTCTCCATCAAGAACTATCACATCAATAACTGATGTTTCATCTTGGACAAGGAATCTCTGTGGGAAACCTTCATCTTACACATCTCTACATTCAACACTGTAAACTTGTGTGTGCAAAAAGAAGCCTTTTGATAACCTTGCCAATGTTTCTGGGCTCTGAGGCATCAGGGAAGGACCATCACACATGTGAAATAAGTACTGTGGTCACACCAGGTTAATAATGTCTGCAGAAAAAAATAGTCAAAGTAAAGTTTGACTAATTTTCTTTATTCTTCCAGCTAATTAGGGATGATATTTAATTTGAAAAGACACTGACAAAGAAACTTTGGGATTTGGGGTTCTACATAAAGAAGTTCAAACAAGTCTCATTCACGCTCGTCAAGGTGTAAACAAAGTGTGACAAAGTTGGGAGGAAAAATGCAAGAATGGAAACTTTACCGTGAAAGCTACAGGTTTACACCAATGGTGTAAATTCACATGCCTGAGTCAACATGTGCATCACATTTCCAAGGACTATTTGAAAACATGTTTCCTCCCCCGTCTTCTCATCTCCTGCAATCTGGCACATCTGACTTATACATATAGACATGACATCTTGCTAGTGCTTTGTGTTCATATGGGCCCTGCAGATGTCCCCAAACATTTTCACTGCAACATAATTCCCACTTTTCAGCTTCCTGAACCTTTATTTATTTATTTATTTTAAATATCAATACCTATGTTTACAGGATTTTTCTTGATGAAACATATAGTACCACCTATCCAGGGTGTACTCCTCTGCCTGGTCACCTCTTAGACCAGGGGTCTCCAGCCCACCTCTTCATTTTATCAGGCCAGCGAGAGCTTGTAAAGACGATCATGAACTTAATGAGAACATTTCTAAAGAAATTTCGGTGCAACTTCCTGTTTGATTCAGTTCTGACAACAGAAAGTGGAATAACTGAGGTGGAGAGAAGCTGGTTTATGTCAAAAAGTCAGGATTCAGGAAACGTGCAATAGATTTTACAACAAAATGTTGTTCATTTCTGTCAGAACTTGTGATTTTTGTAAAATTAACTCTTTTTTATATCAAAATTGGGATTTCAGTGTAAAAACTTTAAATTGTAGAACTAAATTTATGACTTGTGATTTTATGACAAAATGTTTCAAAAAATTAAAATATTTCTCAGCTAAAAGATTTTAATTTTATGCTTAAAAAAATCTTAATTTTGTGACATTTGTGATTGTATGATATAAAGTCTAAAGTTAAAAAGTAGTTTTTGAAAAAGTGAAAAAAAGGCCTCAATCTTGCAAAATTTGCTATTTTTAAAAAATTAATTATTTTTTATTTGCAATCTTACAAGAAAAAAAACGTAATTTTAGTTCAAAAGAAACTTTTTTCATTGTATGTAAATTTCATGATTTTATGACAAGAAAAAACTTTGTTTATGGAATAAAAGATGTTATATTGTGAAATTTGTAATTTTACAACAAAATTTATTTTTTAAAATGAAAAGTCTGCTTTTTTATGTGCAGTTTTATGTGCAACATTTGTAATATTAGTTCAAAAGGCCTCAATTTTATGAAATTTGAGACACTGTGACATAAATCCCACACACACACACACACACACACACACACCAAAAAAAGGTTATTATTATTTCACGATAGTCTTCAGAAACTACAGAGAAATCTTAAACTTAACTAATTGAGAATGAAGAATAGCCGGCCCTTTAATGGTTACTATGGTGATGATGCAACCCAGGATAAAATCCAGTTGGACAGCCCTGCTTCAGACGGTCTTCAGCCCCCAGCAACCCTGAACAGGATGGAGCTGGTGCAGAAGATTGATGGCCACGTGGATTATATCTTGTCGCAACAATGACCAAGCCAGCTAGTCACACATTTACAAGGTGAAGTGCTCTATAAAAGTCTACGTAGACTATGACCTCCTGCTGACGAGCAAACAGCCACCAGAGCAAACAAAATCAGTGATATCTGCAGGAAGGCATTTGTCAGTCTCTGAAAACATCTGTCCTCGTGGAGCACAACTTTGAAGAAACAAATGTGCAGCAGCCCTTCAGTCCTGTGGCAAACATAATCAATCACAAGTTTTTTCTCTTTAATTTTACTTCTGTTTACACTTCAGTACACCACACAAGGTAACATATTGCTCTTCTGGACAAAAAGTTAAATGTTTACTGAGTTAAAATACCACGAAAGTTAGGGTTTTCATAAACTTCTTTATATTCTTTTTTGTAGCCAGACAGCTTTTAGATTTCTTTTTTTTTTTCATTCATATTTTACAAGCAGTCCATGTTTACTTTCCAAATATCTCCAGTATTTTGCTAGATATGAGAATTGCAGGCTTTAAAAAAATAAACTCTGTCATCTCTGGACATTCTGTTATTACCACTTTCGATCAATGTTGCTGAAAACAAAACAGCAAAAAGGACGTCCCTGCAGAGATAGTGAATGAAAAATAAAGTTAAAGGAATGAAATCACAAGGGGGAAAAAAAGAGTCCAGACTTTAAAAACGTGCAAAAACTTAGATATAGGGGCAGAGTTATGATGATTTTAAGTCTTGTACAAACTCTGGGACTTAAAAAAAAGCATTGTCAGGATTTACTACTGACGTGCAGCGGTAAGTCAGCACCTTAAGCTTGGGAGACTTTGTTACTCAAATAACTATCGTATAACTATCGTTACAGCAAATGTACCAGTTGTCTCTTACCATCTATAAATGAGAAGGATGTCGTCTACCACAATCACTAAGAGAAGTTGATTCAAACGACCACTGTTCACCATCCAGACTACAACGTCACGTTAAACCCTCTCAGAGACTCTCTACAACGTCATTGACTTCCCAAGACTTTTGAGCATAATTAATGCACTTTTAGAAATATTTAAAAACAAGAAAGTAAAGAACAGTCAAAAAAGAGTTTTAGTTTTAAAGTGTTTTGTTCTACACTGCTGAAAACTGTCAATGGACAGAGGAAATACTTAAGTTGTATAAATGAAAGGAAAAAGTGAGGTAGTCATTATAATTCAGTAGCTCCATCAGTTTTTCAGCCTACCTGGTCAACAAATTATATGCACTATGACTCACAGATGGAAGCCAAGTGAATCTAAGAGGATAAGAGCTACAGACATGGACGACGATCAACAACCACTGACTGACTAATGTTATTCTTGTTAGTGAAGCTCAGGAGGAAGATGGCTGTGGCTGCTGTGTTCCAATCAAATCAAAATGAGAAAGCATCCTTGGAGTGGTAGTGGAAAGACATATTTTTACCTTATCAATTTCACAGGGAAGCTTTTCTCCCTATCCTTATTTCCTTTTCATTTCCCCCCATTTTGGTTATGACTTAATCTCTGCTCTTGATGCATGCAATCCGGTCCCCTGGTCTCTTCAGGGAGTTCTGTTGTTAGATTCCTGAGAGAATCAGGCTGCACAGCTGAGGAGGTAGACAATCGACAATCGACAGCTTCACTTCATTGGCATTTTTGTCAAGTTTTTTCTGAAGCTGTGTCAATAGCTTTTCTTTGCACATTGGGTGTAGCCTGACACATGTACTGAGCCAAGTGTATAAAGAGATTTTGCTCAGTAAGTTGCAATGTTGGTTAAAGCATCTTGAGGTGTCTCGTTTGCCAGCAACACATCACTGCTGTCCACAGACACGCAAATGCAGTCATACAAGATTCACCCACTCCACCACCTCCTCCCAAGATTTATTTCTGGGACTTTTTTTAGACAACTTTTTACTCCATTTTCTGCCCAGCCACAACCTGATTGGCTGACGTACGTCTTGATGTGTCGAAAGTTTGCCAGACTTGGACCTGCCACAGCGTACGCAACCTTACATCATTCAGTTCATGGAGACGGACACAGACACCACATGCACCATGTACTTGTTAATGCATCGTAAGTCACTGGTTCTGATGCTGCTCCCTCAACAGATGTATGATGGCATCTTCAACTCCAACCCCACGATGATAAGCAAACTGTAGTGGATCCTGGATGGTGCTTGTTTTTTTGTTTTTTGTTTTTTAACTCGGGTGGACCAATAAAAGTCTTTTGAGCTACAGGTCTGCAGTCATTAGGAGATGATGGATGAGATCTTTTCGGTACTAGAACAAGGCAGGAAGTCTTGGTGTTTTGGAATTGGAGGTGTGTAGTCCCACAGCTGGTCAGCACAGGCTTTCAGGACTCTGGGGCTTACACTATCTGGACTGTTATCCACTAGTTGTGTGTGATGTTGGTTGTGTTAAATAAGGCAGTAGCTCAATGCAAGAAGTCACCAAATGTTGCAAAGTACATGCAAAAAAACTGGTGTTTCCTTCATCAATTTCCTACATTGGTAAAATGAGAAACTCCCATCCTGACAGCACTGATTTTATGGTCTAACATAACATCTCCAGTGACCGTGGTGTTGTTTTCTCTGGCTGTGACTCCAACATAAACAAGAAAATAACTTCTTCTGACTCTGCATTCTCCCCCTCTGGTATTACATGCTCAGCTCACTAGTACGGAAGCAAGAAACACTCATGCTGTTGGTTTTGTACACAAACGGACGTGAAAGCATCTATGTGTCAAATCCCAGGTCTTGCATCCCCTGGATTACACCATCTATTGCTGACAATCACTGAAATTTCATCACCCTTGTTTTTTTCTGCTCCTCTTCAAATCTCTATCTGCCTGCATCATCAGAAAATTATGCAGAGATGTTGGAGTCTAGAATACACGCTTGCAGCCATGTCTCTAACATGATTCCAGCTTGGAATTCCTGATTCATCGAAATCGGCTTTTTTCCGGCTACATCTCTCTGCTTCTCTAATCAACTAATAACCCTCACCTGTTCTGTGGAGTCAATCATCAATACTTTCCTGCCTGGTTGTGTCAGCTTCTACCCTGATTCTGCTCTGTCTTTTCAGACCTGACCTGAATTTCTCATAACTCTGCTTTGGATTCTGATCTGCCTTTTCTTGATCTCTTATCAATTTGGAAAAAAGTATTTTTGTTCTTTGATCTGTGTTGTATTCTCAATATTGAATTTTTGGTAGTTTCACACTTGTGTTAGAATTGGACATTCTGATAATTATTATGGAAGTCTGAGGAACTGAATTGTTATCTGACATGTTTGGATCTATTCTACCAAAAGCTGACATTTCCTGCTCATCTGCCTACTTACACATCTGGATTTGCTTCACTTGTGTCAGCCATTGTCTCCAGTCATTCCAGGATTCCCAGTTTTGCCTAAAGATGCTTACCTGCTCTCACCTGCACCAGCAAGCCATCCGGCGATCACCTGTGTACTGGTTGTATCTGCCCATCTCCACCTAATCATCCCAGTGCTCCTCGCGTTGCATTCTGCCCTGTAAGTTTAGTTTTGAGGTTTCAGCAAGACAGTGTTAACTACCATTTCTCATTTCAGATCTTGTCCATTTGTTCCATCCACTATCCATTCCAGCTTTTATTCACATTTTGTACATCAAATGTCTTTTTTTTATTTATTATATTAAAAACTTCCATCTGCCTCCTCTGTTTTCTGAGCTCATCAGCAGCAGGTTTCAAACACTTAATACTCTTACTCTTAATATGCTGGTTTAAACTTCCTCTTTCAGGCTGCAGGTGGCCCATGTACAAGGCTCAGTCCCCCTGCAGCATTTGCGAGTTCGATTCCTGCCTTGTTGTGTGTATCCCCTGTTCTCTCTGTCCCACCTTCCTGCCTCCTGACTGTGTTTAAAGACCACTAAGGCAAAGAGTCTTTAAAAACAACAAACAAACAAAAAACTTTTGTCTCTCTCTCTCTGCTTTGCTCCAAGTTATCAATGAAAAGACTAAAAACTCAAATATGCTATTCTGAATAATTCCTGATGGTTTGTCTGAAATATATGCAGAAAAGAATTATACATTACGAAAATATAATGGGTTGTTATATAATTATGCAGTCATACGGTAGTTAAAGGAGTATTATTAGGCAACTTTGCTTTACTTCAACTTAGCTAGCCTTTAGCTAGTACAAATGAAAAGTCAAACAGCATTTTTCTTATGCTAGAAAACACAACATAGCTCTATACTGGGACGCCTTACCACCTCTTCTTTTGGTTTTTAAAAAGATCTGAGGGCTTGGACTTTTCGTGATGACAAATGTATATATGACTTGTCATTGACATCTCTCACATAACCACGACCTAAGATGCACCACCAACCATTTTAACTCATGCTCATCATAGATGTTCCTGTATGCTTTTCCAGCTACTTGATCACGAGCTTCCATGTGAGTCCTGTACCTGCCTGAAACTTACAGCTCGCTGTTATGAACTAGTTTGGCTCGGGGGCATGTTTACACAGGCTGCACCTGTTTTCCAGATCCAAGCTGCCATTACTCTAAGAACTGCCAAGTTTCACAAAAAGTTCAGGGTGAGATTATGGTTTTTGGGGGCAGAGTTTCTGCAGCAGCCCCACCCAAGCAGTTTTTCTTTTTTAAACTTAACAAAAGAAAAAGAATCACTGTTGTTGTGCATTGTTTCACAGTCACTATTCAGTCACACAGACAAAACGTAACAGATGGGTTGTACATTATTCATGATGCATTATGGGAGAGATTTAGTGCACTAAATAGGGTATAAAGATTCCCGCTATGCTTGAACAACATGACAAAAAGGCAACTACACCATGTAGAGAAAAATAAAAGTAGGTTATGTCAGACCCATCACTGACCTGCACAAGTAAAAATGAGAGAAACTATCTAACAAAGCAGCTTTTTTTAAATTGTTTTTTAAGCTCCATTTAGTGCCAAGCTGTGTTTTGGTCTTGTTCAACTCCACCATTGAGAATTATTGTTCTGCGTTGACATTCATGCTGGACAGAACAAACACATGCATGGCCGTCTTGGGGAATCTATTGAATCACTTCATACGAGTCACCTGCGGTATGACGTGAGAACCTGTGAACAGACTGAACTGTGTGATGTTCACAGCAAACGCATGAGACTTGGCAGCCATGATTACATTAAAAGTGCCAGTTTTGTGCAGGTGATTCTCCTTCCACGATGGACCGTTTCTTTATCCTTATTAATGTCATTTTCAAAGTGTTGTGCGCACACAGTTCAGTAAGCCGTGTTTAGTATGTAGCATAACAGTTAGCCACTGTAAAAGCGATTATGCTTCAGTGCTGCTGGAGGCCAGTCATGTGATTGCTGTGATAGGCATCTGCTATACTGCAGGAGTAGACCGATCATTGCACACCAAAACGTTTCCTAGAAGTAGCACACAATTTGGACATTTTGTGAATACAAAAATGGCATGTTACATTTTACATTTGTGTTTCACTGGGGCAATATAGTTGAAAAAGGAACATTCCACAAAAACACCTAAAATCCATCACTTTTTAAAAAAAAAATTTGTTGTCTTGGCCTTTATTTGTATACAGGAAACCAATTCAATTGACACTTCACAGAAATCCAGCCCATGACTCCCGAGCAACCATAACAAGCCGAACAGTGGAGACCTTGGGCAGGACCTGACTCACTGGGAGGACAGGGGACACGCAGCAAATGATCACAGGCAAGCGGGATAATGCTCATCCAGGAAGTACGGTTTGTTGCAGTTCCTCCACTGACCACTAGGTACTGGGTCCACAACAGAGCAAATCCCCATTGATTCCCATGTTAAAAGTGTCAACTTTGCAGCAGAATTAAACATATTTACAGCATATTGTGCTTTGTGGTTTGATGAAAAATGACATTCAAAGGCTCTCTGCAGAAATCTAGGGATCATGTGACTGGATAGTTGGTCCAGTATTTACAGTTAATGGCTTCAACCTAGCTTTTAGAGGTGAAAATCAATACATGGAAATATACCTTTGTAACCAAATTACAGTGACTAAAAAAGCAACTGAAACAGATTTGCGATGACCCCTTCCTGAACACCATGAGTTTCAGAGATAAACATGTTTGTTTTCGCTTTGATGGTGGAACCTGAATGCAGGAGAAGGGGAAGAAAGATAAAAAAGAAAGATCAAAAATTCTGCAACAAAAAAATAATTATTTTCTTATTTCTTGACAATCACCTGCTATCAGTTAAGTTTCTGAAAATAATCACATTAGTGTATCCACCAGGTTTTCTGATATCTATCCTGTTTGAACAAAGATAACCAGTGGCTGTTTTAGTGGCTGAGATGTAAACAGAGTGAGCAAGAATGAAAGAGAGAGCATGATGGGGGAAGGGAGCTCTCAAGGACACAGTGTGCTGTGGGAGCCTGGCGGAGGTGTTGCAGGGAGACGAGCATGAATGAGGGGAGGAGGGGGGTGAGGAGTGGGTGGGGGAGGAGGTGAGGGTGAGAGGAATGACTGCTGACGCATTTAGGAGCTGGTGGAGAGGTGATGACGTCTAGACAGCCATGCAAATCTAGGAAACCAAGGAGATAGTCCAAAGTCTCCCTGGTGAACCTTGATTCAAAAGGTGAAAAGAAGCATGAGGTGGGGGGTGGGGTGGGGCTTAAATGACAACTTTGCATTTCTTTTTATTGTCTGTTCGGCATCCTTTTCTTCTGTTTTACAGCAGGAGGATCATTTAAGGTGACTTGAGACTTTCAGACACAGATATGTTGTTCGTTCTTCTTTTGACTGTTTCAAAACCAAAAATCTTAAAAACAGAAGAACACTGACATTATTTCATGTTTCCTTTGCAACACAATCAAGCAAAAGATTATACAGCTAACATATATATAGAAAAAGACAGAGAGAATTGTGGCATTCGTGGTAAAAAATGTTCTATTTTTCTCAGAAACGGTGGTGGTAGCTCTCACAATGAGACAGGAGCAAAGATGTCTTACATTTTGCGACCAAAGACTGAGACAGATACGGAGCAGTGTCAAAAATGTGGAGGAATCGTCTGAGTGTCGCTGCCGCTACCATCTCTGTCAGCTAACCAACCAATAGGAACGCAGCATAAAATAACGTAAACATCAGTGTCTACACAGCGCTGTAGCCTAGCAACAACAGCGCCAGATACAACGGAGAAATGGGAAGAAAAATGTGAAACTGAAATAAAGTAGAACTTTTTCTTGTTTTCATTTTTTTTCCTTTGCAAAGCCCAAAGGGTTCAAAGACCATCATTCGTCTGAGAAGGCCGAACCAGCATTAGGGGAAGAAAGACTGAACAGGACCTGGATCATAAAGGGGAACCCTTTATGATCCAGATCCAGCCGGGTAAAGGAAGCACCCGCAGTGGGAATAAAGGAAGTACCAAAAGTGCACTGCAGGTGTAATCGCAGAAAGATGGAACTGTGTCCTCTCATCCTCTGAAGTTCATCCTCCCCAGTCATATGCCCCAAATAAGAACTTTCACATCCAAATGCATACTTAGTATTTAAAAATGGCTTGTGTCTCCTCCTCATTTTCTCATAATTCCATCACAAAAGGTGGCAAGCACTCTTTGAAATGCGCTGCAGAAAAGCCATCCATTCATTATTTATATGCACTTCTTAGTATTTACTCTGCTGTAAGTTGCTTTGGATAAAGGTGTCATTGAGTGCAATGTAAAGTGATTTTTTGTTGTCTACAAGCTGGTAGTCAGTCTCATGTCAGCTTCTGTTTATAGACACAAAAAGAAGAGCGTTCATGCCCTCTGCTTCCAACACGTACCTATTTTGTTATAAATATCAGCACAGATCCAGTCCTGTGGAAGCAGAGGCCTTTAACTCTTCACTTTTTGCATCTGTTGACCACTGTAGTCAGCTCATCCTGACTTACAACAAGACGGCAACAACAAGGGCAGAAAACATTCCCTTCTGAAAGAATATTTAATAAGAGTTGACACACTTTCTCTTAAGTGGAATTACATTTTTGAGTCTTGTCAGAGGCTTAAAATAGCATGCCCCTGGGGCTAACATTAATTGCCAACACATATGTGCAAAGGTGCAAACACATATTCATTCTAGCTCGAAACTCCTTTGATTCACACCGTTTAGCTTCCTAAACAATGTAAATTAAGGTTTGGACTCATTATCATCTAGAAATAGGCAAGAATGATTCATTTAAAGTCCTAATAAGCAGGACTAGGGTTCTCTTGAGTGAGGAGACTTTTATCATAATTGCATGATCACCTGCTGTGTAACTGCTGCAGCTTCCCATAGTTCACATCTTAAAGCTCATGCTGCAGAAGCCACACCATTTCAAATATTGACTTATTTGATTATGTGCGTGAAAGGGCTTTGTGAGGTCAAAACTCGAACACAGCTTCTGTGCTGCAGTTTACCGTGACTAAAGGAAAGGAGGAAGACCATAAACTTACCGTCTAATCTCAACAATTTGCAACTCTCCTTATGCTGTTTAATTATTGATCATCTGCAATAAAAATGAGAGTTTAAATGAGAGTTTTCTGTAAACACAATAACACATTCAGGCCTCACTATTAGAATGTGTTGACTGAGTATCGACACAAGTCCTCTGTCTGACTATTAATGACGTGAAGTGAACGAAACCCCGATTTAAGAACACTTCTTTTCAAATGGTCAATTAGGTTATTTACAACAGTTTATCACAACTTATCAAGGACTACATCAATATAGGCCTATATTTAGCTTGAACACCTGCATGAACATCCAGCTGTTTTGAGAAGTGTTTTAATTACAGTGGCTCTAAATCCTGAGATGCTGCCTGTCAATAAAGACAGATAGATTACATCAAAAATAGAAACATCCTCCAACAGACTGGCTGGGATGGGGTCCAAGGGACATGTTGATGGTTTACAGGAACCTTTTGTTTGCCACTCTGAGAACTCAAGTCAGTTATGAGTAGAGGTGAGACCAAGTCCTTGTTTTGCAAGACCCAAGTAAGTGTCAAGTCTTTGTCCTCAAGTCATGAGTTAAGACAGGCAAGTCTTGATTCAATGACTCGAGACCAGGTCAGAATCTTCAAATTTCAAGTCCTTTTAGTAATGATTTATTTATTTTTTTTAAATATTTTTTTCCCCCTTTTTTTCCACCCAGTGCACAGTACCTAAGTTTTAGTCCTGAGCATTGCACTCCCACTGCTGACCCTGGGAGGGCCCTGCACTGAGCTCAAGTCTCCTTCTCTACTCGAGGAGTGAGCAGGCCCATCTTTACACCTGGAGATGGGGGATTCCCCAGCTGGACGTAGCACATGGAAGGATCACGTTATTCCAGCTGGATCCTCCCTGCTCCCTCAGGCACCCCGGCCAGCCAGGGGAGGCAATGTGAA
>JBAMYA010043688.1:0-13130 GCA_037176975.1 Arrhamphus sclerolepis | reverse complement strand
TGTATGTGTGCTGTGTGGGTATGAATATAAGGATGTGTGTGAAAATGATCTGATTTTGTGAGTTTTATATGTTATTGATGTTATGTTGTTGATTCAATATGTTTTTGTTGATTTTATTATGGAAAGCACTTTGCGCAAATGTGGTATGATAAGTGCTATATAAATAATGATTTGATTGCCTGATTAAATCTAGAATTAGCAAAGCTACAATTACCTGGGTCCACAAGATTCGATCCTAGCAGCACTTCACTTATCTTCATTTCAGCTCTAGTATCATTTGTTGTTGTAGCCACATTTGAAATGAGGATGTCTGGATAGGTTTGATCAGAGTGAATGTAAGATAGAGTTGTCTAGCATCATAGCCAGCCAAGTTAAAATAGCTATGCTTTAGTATTTGAGCTGAAGTGAGAATGTTACTGCTAACTCCCCATTTTTTAGATTAACCTATGGTGGTGTCCTAGCAACTTGATGTCATGCAGTAAGACATAAAAGAGGCTTCAGAAACATTACGTGTTGGTCAATACATAATGATTATCGTATTAACCTCAATAAATGTCAAAACTCCATGCTTCTTACCAGTTAAGGTTTAGTGGATCCACAATCTGCATTGTGTGATTGGATTGTAGGTCATTAACCACAACCTATCCCCCACATCCATTGCTTTATGATATACTGTATTTTATTAATACTAGAACTGTTTTACAAAGAACAAAATGATCTTTAAATAAGATGTGAAACTCAATGAAAAAGTTGAGCAGGAAATGCTCACTGAGGTCACAAATCATGTAGAAGAAACAAGGCACCTTCCTACCACTGTTTCTGCAAACTGACTTCTTATATTTAACTGCAGAGTTCAGTTTTGTTAAAGGAAATGCAGGTATGAGGCACTTACATTCTGGTTTCATCGTGTAGTCAGAAAGCTCCGTCTGTCTTTTTGAAACAAAGTGGGTATAATAGATGAGTCCTCGTGTCTCCGCCAGCCATTACTTTGCTCTTTTGTCTGAGCCATTGTTGCATCCCATCCTGAAATGTTTTCAGTCTTGAAAACAATTGAGGTTCAATTTGCATTCCAAGAAAACACCCGTTCTAATGCAGTGAATACCCAGGAGGCAAAAGAAAAGACTAAAAGGATTTATGCAAAAGAATTTCAAATGGAGTGTAAACAATATTGCTCGCATCCATAGTGAGAATTAGTGTTTTTGTTTTTTTTTCTTAAGGTTGCTACTGTATATAGACTCTTATTCAGGCATTTATTTTCTTAAATCTTACTCTGTCATGGTATTAGGACAGTTATACTTGTAACAGTTGGGACACAGTGAAAAGTTTTTTTGGACACTATGTCCTCCAGATCAAAGAACAGAGCATCCAACTTGTTACCTTAAATCCTGCATCTCTGATGGTATTAATAACTATGGAAAAGACAGAAAACATCAATACTGAAAGGTTTATGCAGGTTTAAAAGCAACATCTACTCCCATCCAGATGTCTCTTTCATGGAAGACTTTGAATGTTTCAACAAGACAAAACTAAACCATATACAGCATCCATCACAACACCATGGCCTCACAGGAGATGAGTCCAGGTGCTGAACTGGTCTGTTTGCAGTCCTGACCACCTGAAAACACATAGAGCAACATTAAAAGGAAACGCACTGAGTCAGTGGGCTAACATACCGTCTCTGATGATGCCTGTTGTTTTGTTTTTTTTTGGTGGTGGTGACCAAAAGAGCGAGATCACAAGTACAAGTGGGAGAAATTAGTTTCCTCCGCAGGGTGGCCTGGCTTTCCCTTAGAGATATGGTGAGAAGCTCGAGTCATCCGGGAGGAGCTTGAAGTCGAACCGCTGCTCCTCCACATCGAGAGGATCCAGATGAGGTGGCTCGGGCATCTAGTTAGGATGCCTGCAAGACACCTCCCTGGTGAAACGTCCAACCAGGACGAGACCCTGTGGAGGACCCAGGACACGCTGGAGGGACTATGTCTCTCGGCTGGCCTGGGAATGCCTTGGGATTCCCCTGGTTGAGCAGGAAGAAGTGGCCAGGGAGAGGGAGGTCTGGGCCTCCCTTCTTAGGCTGCTGCCCCCGCGACCCGACCCCAGATAAATGGGAGAAGATGAGAAAAAGAGAAGAAGAAAAACACAGTGGGCTGTGTATGTGAACGGATGTGAGTGCTTGGTCAAACATCTCGTTTATCTCAAGCAGCAACCATCCCACTTGAAGTTGAAGCCTATCTAGGAAAGACATTTTATTGCAGTTTCTCGACTGACCCCCTAGGTGCCAGCTCCAAAACAGAACAAATCTGCACTGACTCCCATGTTAAAAGGACCAACTTTGCAGCAGAATTAAGCATGTACAGCCTACTACAAAAATCAGTTTTGGTCACTATAGTCAGTGTCAATGACAGCTGTACATAGGGTGTATTGTTTTGTACCACAACAGATAAATTTATATTAAGCAATAAAGTTAACCAATCATATGCTTGGACATCATTTGACGTGCTTGACTAACAGCTAACCACTGGTTGTGCTGTTGGTTTTGACAGCTTTGCCCCACCTCTTTGCATGGCGTGCACAGTTAGAGGAAAACTTTGTCTCTGTATAAATCTATGAGTCATGTGACCTGATAGTTTGTACAGTATTTACAGTCAATGATTTACTTTAGGCTTTAAGGGTCCTCAGGGGCAGAAGGATTTGGCCATGTGGATGGGGGTGAATGTCAGTCTGTCAGTAAAAGGTTATACTTATCCTGCAGTGGCCAGTACATCAGTGAACTCCAAGCATTCATGCTGAATCACGCCACATTTACTGTCAAGATGAATTATCACAATCTGTTATTCTAAATTACATATTGTGTATAAATTTTAGACTTTTCTCCTTACCTGTACATGAAGCTAGACTTTTCCTTCAGTCGTCCAGGATTCTTGTCTCCTCATCTAACTTCAGCTGCTCTCCGCTACCCTCTCTTTACTGTAAAGCCTCTCTAATATCCACTAATCAAACTCTGGATTATGTTCTTCACCTCCTCCGCCACACTTTGGCTGCATGACCACTCTTGATATGAAAATGAACAGCTCTGAATAATTGTACCGGCCATATCGAGAGAAAAAGAAGAGTAAAAGAGAAAAAAAGATCAAGTGGCAGAGCAAGAAATAGAATAAAGGAAAGAAAAGGTCAAAGAACGAGTGGGAGAGTTGGGAAGAAAGGGAGAGGAGACGGGAGGGGTCAGTGGGAGGCGGCAAGCAAATGAGCAAGTGAAGAAATGGCAGACAGCAGGAAAAAGGACAATGTGGGAGGAGGAGGAGATGAAGGAGGAAGGTCAAAGATGAAGTGGCAGACAGGCCGCCAGACTCCCCACGGCAGAGAAACCCAGACTGATGGACCGGCTGGATGGTAGGGTGAGAAAGATGACCGGAGGCAGGGAACAGAGGTGGATGGGATGGAAAGTCATCGCCTGAGGTTCTGGTTTATTACAAACCAAAAAGAGAAAAATAAAATAGACTATGTAGAGAAAACCACAGTCTAATGTATTTTTTCTTTGATCAGAAATCAAATGTGGCAAATCCAGTAAAGCTGAATCAGTGTAAAAAAGAAATATGAATATATCATAAACCCATAATTTATTCACAATAGAACATTGAAAACACAATAAATATTTAAAGTGACATGATAATCATAACAAAAACAAGGGAGTCATTTTTAATTTGTACGCTGGGACAGGTTTGTTTGTCTAGTTTAACAATAGATACTGATAGTATACTTTACCAATGCAGGAAAATGTACAACAGTACTTTTGCAATATTTCGAGACTTGTTGCGTCAGGCTGCCGCCCTAGTTCAACACAAGCAAAACCACACACAGCGAGCTGTTGTATATAAAGGTCATAACTGCAGAAGAACTCTGACTTGCTCTTACACCCATGAAGAGCTCCTGGACAACAACTACTACTCCTGCAGATCTATTGACAGTTTTTTTTTTTAGCATGCACTGCAGACTTGGTGCATTTCTTTGGCCAAAAGAGTGGGAAGGCGGAGAAGAGGAAAGTGAGCAAGGGCTCTTGTACGTCTCCGCAGATGTGGATTACGCACACCATTACCTGGGATTTTCCTCTCTAATATTCGCTCACTCAACAATAAAATGGACAAGCTGGCACCGCTGATAAGAAAGAACACAGACATTTCTTCCTCTTGTGCTCTGTGGACAGATCCCGGACTGTGCACTATACCTGGAGGGATTTCAACTCCTTTGTGAGGACCGTGACCTGGAGCTCTCCAGTAAGACCAAGGATGGAGGCGTCTGTTTCTACATCAACGGCAGCTGGTGCAATGATGTGACTGTGATCTTCCAACACTGTTCTCCTGCTCTGGAATACCTCATAATTAACTGCAAGCCATTTTACTCCTGCTTCACTTCATTCATTATGACCACTGTTTACATTTCTCGGACACGGACGTGTGCAAGGCTCAGCAGGCACTCGTGGACCAGATTCTGCATGTGGAGCAGGCTTTCCCAGACTCCTTATGGTTCTCAGTGACTTTAACAAGGAGAATCTGAGCCAGGAACTACCCAAATACGGACAGTTTATTAAATGCCCAACCAGAGCAGAGACCACTTTGGATCACTGTTACCATGTGATACCACGTGATGGTTCACCAAATCTTCTCATACAGACAGAGGCTGAAGCTGCCCAAATCTGTAGTGAGGACTTCAAAGAAGTGAACTAGCAAAGCTGTGGAAGAGCTATGCACATGCCTGGATCCAACAGAGTGGGATGTGTTCAGGGCTGCCTCTGACAATCTGGAGGAGTTTGCTGATGCTGTGACCTCATACATCCACTTCTGTGAGGAAAAGCATTGCACCAACATGCACCAGGGTGTATTATAACAATGATAAGCCCTGGTTCATAGGTAAAGTCAGGCAGCTCAGGCTGGAGAAAGAGGCAGCATTCAGGAGTGGGGACAGAGACAGCTACAAGGAGGCAAAATACAGGTTTAGGAGGGAGGTGAGAAGTGCTGAATTACTGTATTCTGAGAGACTGCAGCAGCAGTTTTCTGCCAACAACTCCGCCACTGTGTGAAGGGGGCTTAGGCAAATCACCAACCACGAGCCTACAACCTCCTACGCCATCACTCTGTGAAACTGCTCAAGTTTGCAGACAACATCACCCTCATCGGGCTCATCTTGGACTGAGATGAGTCTGCCTGCAGGAGGGAGGTGGAAGAGCTGGTGTCCTGGTGCAACAGCAACAACCTGGAGGTCAACTCCCAGAAGACAGTGGAGATGATTGTAGACTTCAGGAGAGTCACAGCCTCACCATCCCCCCTTGACCTCATGGACTTCCCCATCTCCATTGTGGGCTCCTTCCATTTCCTTGGCACCACCATCACCCAGGATCTCAAGTGAAAGACGATCATCAGCTTCCTCATCAAAAGGGCCCAGCAGAGGATATTGTTCCTGTGGCAGCTGAGGAAACTCAAGATGCCAACTAAGATGATGATGCAGTTCTACATAGGCATCATTGAGTCCATCCTCACCTCCTCCATCACCGTGTGGTATGCTGTGGCCACCACCAGGGACAGACATAGACTGCAGCACATTGGGAGCTCTGCTGAGAAGGTGTTTGGCTGCAACCTCCCATCTCTACAGGGCCTGTACGTCTGAAGGACTTTAGGACATGCAGGTCAAATCGTGGCGGACCCTTCTCACAGTGGACACAGTCTGTTCAATTGTTTCCCCTCCGGCAGGAGGCTACGGTCCATCTGGACCAGAACCTCCCACCACAAGAACAACTTCTTCTCCTCAGCCATCAGACTCATGTACACCAGCTGAATCATAGATTCACAGATTCGGACTCAGCACAGACTCCTTGTACATCTGCTATTTGCACTATTATGTTCTTGCACAGTGTACATTTGTAAATATATTTCTAGTGTTCTTTATTTCTTATTTTGATTCTGCATGCTCTTAATTTTTTAAAAAAAGAAAAAAAAATCCATTTTATTATTTCTTCTGTTAACCTCTGTTGTTTGCACCATTACAATGAAACTAATTTAAATCTGTGAACATCTTCACAAAAGTGGCAATAAAGGAATGCTGATTCACGGCAACTGTTGCGCTGAACTACACCAGCATTCAAGCAACGCACTTACACATTACATATTTTTTAGAGGACATGCGCGATCAACATGTCAAACAAACACATGATGGGTATCAGTCGTGATATGTTTGCGCTGTTCTTTTTTAACATCTTGTTGAGTCTATAACATAAAGAATTAAGGAAGCTCTGAAAGTAAAACGAGGTCCAACCTGCTACTAGAGAGGTGGAGTTGATAACAAAGCTAGACATCACGTTTCTTCTAGGCATAATGTTTAATGTTTGCTCAAAGTCAACAGCTGCTTATGTTAACTCGTCAGACTATTAAGTGACTAGTCTGTTTGAAGGTGTCATATGATTACACATGGTCAATCCAGCATCTTTGATTCTTCAACAATTCATTTTATAACCTGGACACCAGGTGTGCACACTACCAACTGTAATAAACTTTATTTGCAGTAATTACTCCAGCCTCAGTCCGTTGGGCTTTGCTGATGCCAGTTTAAGTGCTGCAGGAAACATAATGGACACACATCACCTCATGCAGAGACTTCAACAGGCACAATTGAAGAAAGGTTCACACAGGAATAAGATTTTAATGATTTTATGAAAAAAAAAGGAAAAGGTGGTTTGAAAGGGAACTGCAGGAGAAATCATGAGGGGCAAAAAGAGCTCACAAATGTGACAGAATGTGAAGGAGAAAGTTACTGATCAAAACGGGACATCACAGCCTTGGCTTTACTTGTGTTTACCGCCTGCCCCTAAAGGACCAAAATCCAATTCTCTGAGGCTATGACCCCGATAACTTTTACTGTGACAGACAAAAAAGACAGAAAGCTGTTCAAAAAGCCTTATCTGCCTCACACATGATTACAGCAGCCAGTCGTGACCAGTGTAAAAGAATTATTACTTGACCACTCGTGTTTGGCTGTAATTGCTTGTTTGACGGTATGAGAAATGGTTGAAAATACTTCATTTTCTATTCTGCAGATGACAGAAGATAAAAAGAGAGAACTGGAGGGAAGAATGTGCTGAAGGAAGGGCACAGTGAAACAGCAAATTCCCAGGAGGATGAAAACATACAGCTGTCCATGTGTATCCAATAGACTATATTCTGCAATTTCCCTCATTAGACAGAAAATATGAAAGATTTCTTGCAGAAATGGAAGAATCCAGCTTGTGAAAATGTGCTGACATGAACGACCTGCTGCTGATCACCAATTATCTGTTCTAATGAAACAGTTCACTTACTGAGACAGAGAATAAATGTTAATGGAGCAGTAGAGGGTTTCTTTATGATTTGTAAGGTGTTTTTATGTCCTCTTTAAAGCTATTGCTTTATGTTTGCCTCTCTTACTGACTAGTGGTGAAAGTCTGTTTCAGAGGATCAGTCTGTCTCATACAGGAATCTCAAGTAGCCTAAAGACATGAACGGTACTGATATTAAATTATGAAGGAGAGGCAAGCCTGTAAAGGCTGACTCCATGATGTAAAGTAAATTGTGAAAACTGTAATTGTGCTGGTCAGAGGTTGGATCTTTTCATACCTTCCAAGGACCTGGTTGGACAGAAGAAAATATAGTGGTCCAGTTGGTCAACTTGAAATGGTCCATAATGGTTTAATATCTCTTGACTGAAGCTGATGAGTTAAAGGAAGTCCAGCTGGTGATCTTGATAGCAGCCTTCAACCAAGTTTAAAGATAGCTGCTGTGCCAAGCTTCACCCACAAATCTTTAAAGACCAACCTGAAGCTGGTCACTGCTCTTAGAAGCCATGCTATCTGTAAGATAAGAATGACTGATTTTTACTTCTGGGACAAAGCTGTGGCGAGGGCTACAGTGTAGCCTGACATTCACCCCTCTCCAAATGTATCTGCACGTCACAGTGACTTGGACCACAATAAGTGTGACTGTTTCATTTGTTCTTTGTTTTCGCATTTCCCGCCGCTATTTCCACTGTCATTTTCAAGTCAGGTAGAATGACAGTTTGTTGCAAGATCTGTAAAAATGACTAATTTATCAGCTCCAATTCATGTAAAATATACTTTATTTGCACTGATACTATGTCTGAGTTACATTCATGCATGTAAACAAGGAAACCGCACTGCAGAAGAAGAAACCACACTACCACTTAGTGGTTGGTAATTGCAGAGCAACGCTTGAGTATAAACACCAGAGATGACACTGGGTCCAAACGTCATAGTCTACGTGCATAGCTGCTATGCAGAAGCATAAATCAGGCTTTAAATCTTCATTCATAGCTCAGAAGTTTACCAAAGATGCCAAGTAACTAAAACGATGAAAGCAAGACATTTCACACCACAGACATAAGTAATCACAGGACCATGCCCCTAAGCATGCTTAAGTGATGATTTCCATTGAAGTGAAATCTAGCTATCTAGCTTGTTGTTACTGACGTCTATTTTTCTATATTTGCGTTAACTGGGGTAATTGTGAAGACAGCAACTACCAGAGTACTGAAGAGTGGGCTTCAAAACTCTTAAGTGAAACCTATAAGTGGTGTCACAAAAGGTTTCCCCAGTTTTTGGTGCAGCTTTGGTGGAGATACAGTCATGGTTCTGGATAACACCAGTCTAAACTAGTCAATGCTGGTCTTTCTTATTGGCAGTCATCTAGGGTGCCATCTACTGGTACAAAATGTTGAAAATAACATTCTTCTCAACAGTTTTAAATGAAAGCATATAACTTTGGAAGAAGAAGCTCAACAGAAGAAGAGCTGTGGGGAATTTAAAACAGAAGCATTCTTGTTTTATCACTTTCTCACTCAAAGGCATAACTTTCTGGTTGACTTCTTTTTTGAAGGTGATGTGAAGAGCGTCCATCTTTATTAAAGGACAGAAACTTCTAGACCTGTTCTGATCCTCCTGAAATCCCTCCACCTCCTCCAGGTTCCTCCACACATGCATTCTTGTTCTTCTGCCTCAGCTTTAATCACAGACCAACTCTCATTTTTGTACTTCTTTTTTTTTTTTTTTACATTTAGGTTTAGGAATATGAATGCAGATGAAGAGTTTTGAATGTATGTATGAGCCAAATGATGCTCATTTACATCTCAGCAGGGACTCTGAATGGATAGTATCCCTCACTGAATTGCCATTTTCTCATAGGAGGGCATGCACAAACAGAATTACTATCAGCAAACAGTCTTGGCCAGAGCAGCTGGGGGAGAGAAAGAAGGTCCTGGCATTTAAAAAAACAAACAAAAATGCTCACTTCCAAGGCAGTCTACTGTTATAGTCTGATTTGCAGATTGCAGCTTTGCAATAAGATTGAAGTAAATATTTGAGTGTACACTGGCAGCTCTTTAAACTGTTTTTTTTTTTTTTGTTGTTTCTTTGTTTGTTTAGTACATGCATCTGCAGCTCACTGACTTTTCACATTTGCTACTTTAAATAGCCTAATCTAAAGAAAATATATCAAACTCAAGGTCCACAGGCCATATCTGGCCTTCTACTTTACATATTTTGGTCCATGAGGGCAAAAACTTAATGCAGTGTTGTCAAACCATTCTGTTGTGCACCACCACATCCTACATCTTGCTCTCTGCAAAAGGCAAAGTAAGTTAAACGTACCATATAACTCCCACAAGTGCATATAATTCGACACAACTACATTAACGTTACTCTGTCAAAAGCCTATTGTCTAAATTACCGAGCTATCAGAGCTACGTAAACAGAACGAACATGAGAGCACCCAACTGCAGACGTCAATAATGCAGAGTAATGGAATAGTCTTCCGATCAAACTCCACTTTCCAAAAGTTATAAACCGCCTTCAGAATCCAGTTAAGGTACAAAAATTTATTCAACAAAAACAGTGATGCGGTTAAGTATTTTGTTGTTTTTTTTGCCTCAGCCGCGCCTTCTCTGTTGCTGTGTGGAGCAGCCTGTCAGTCATCTCTTTCACTGCCCCCGACTCCTGAACGTCACTCATCCGGACATGCACTGTGGTCTCATGAGGAAACATAGCTTTGGATATAAAGTTTTTCTTTCCCGAATACAAATATTTTTCTAAAGTATTTGTTGGAAATAAGTATTTGTAAAAAACACGTTATTTGTGCCTTTCCAAATACCGTACTCGGGTTTGGCTCCACCCCAGTACACAGAATTTATCAAATATAGATGTAAAGACAAATAAATCAAATGTAAAAGAAACAAAAACAAATTAACAGATATCATTAGAAAAAGTAAAAAGGAGTTTTTTGACAATAAATTAGAAATTAATAAATGCAACATTAAAGGAAAATGGGATATACAAAATAAAATCATCTCTAATAAATATAGCAATGGAAAAGTTGTTGGTGACATGAATGAAGTAACAGAGAGTTTTAATAAATTCTTTGTATCAGTGGACGCCAAACTGGTAGAGGAAATAATACCGCAAGAAGATGGCAGTGCGGAAGCAATGGTATGGTGCTAGAAATTCTGCAACAATTTTCCTGAAAACAGTTGATGAAAAAGAGATTATTGAACTTGTTAAAAAAAATTAAAAACAAAGAATCTACTGACTGGAATGGGATTGATATGTTTATAGTTAAGGAAGTAATCTTGACCATTGTAGTGCCTCTAACTTACATCTGTAACTTGCCAGACTGGACTGCTTTGTTGAAAAACACAAACTATTAATTGATTAAGTCAGTGATTGATGGTTTTAGAGAAAGTAGATCAGCTTATGGAAGAGCTATCAAGTGCAGTTGATGAGAAGTTTTCAGTGGAGATTTTCTTGGACCTCAAGAAAGCTTTCAGTACTGTATACTATGATATTATGTTGGAAAAAAAATGGAAAGGTATGGAGTCAGAAGGGTGGGACCAGAATGGCTGAAGAGCTACATCAGATATAGGAGCCAGTATGTACAGGTGGCTGATGACAAGTCTAAGCCAACAGACATTATTTATATTATCTTGAGTGCCACAGGATTCGATACTTGGACCATAAATACTCATTATGTATATAAACAACATCTGTAAAGTGTCCAATATTTTAAAATATGTTATTTTTGCTGATGGTACTACTATTCTCTGTTCAGATGACTGTTTACAGAGGAGAAGGTGACAGCAGAATTTGGTAAACCGTAAATGTGGTTTCATGTCAGCAAGTTATCTTTGAATTTTAATCAAACCAAATTTATGATTATTGGAAATCATAAAACTAATTTAATAACTGTCTTTTGTTAAACTCGGTAGGTTTAAAAATAGAAAGTGTTGTCTTAGGAAGAGTGTATGAAAAAACCTTTTTGGAGGTAATAATAGATCATAAATTCAGCTGGAAACAGAGGTGAAGCCAGATCCAAAATTTCCAGACGCATCAGTGTATTGAGCAAAGTCACATGTTTTCTTAACTTCAAATCTATGACTACTCCGTACTGCACAATGATTCTACCTTACTTAACTTACTGTGTTGAGATTTGGGGTAATGCATGCAAAACCGTTTACACAGCACAGAAGAGAGCAATACGAATAGTGAATGATGTTGGCTTTTATGATCACACCAATTTATCATTCATTAAATCAAAAGCATTAAAATTCTTGGACTTGGTGGATCAGAAAATAGCTTTATTTGTGTATGAAACCAGAAAAAACCCAACATACAATCAATGTTCAGAGAAAGAGAGGGGCGTTATGCCCTCAGAGGCCTACACAGCTGGAAACAACCCATCTCTAATACACTTATGAAAAGTAGGTGCATATCCGCTCGTGGTGTGAAGTTATGGAATGCATTGGCAGAAGAATTAAAATATAGCAAGAATGTGTTGAATTTCAAAGACATTATGATAGATAAGTACAGATTTATTCCTGGGTAACTTTGAGTATGGGTACATATGAGTATTATTTTAATGATTATTATTTAGGTAATTATTTGAAAATGTAAGAAAGAGGGGGGGATTATATAAGCTACGGCTTCTGCCCCTACCCTTTGGTTGTGACCTCAGCATGCATGCTTGGTAGTGACCGTTACATTTTTTTTTCATTTGTTCATTGATTCATTCAAAATCTTGTCTTTGGATGCTCTTGTGGATCAGATAAAACGGCTGGCCTGCAGGTTTTGAGTTTGACACGTGCTCTAAGAAATTCAAATGCTGTTGCCATGGTGTATGGTTTTCATTTTTTGGTTTTCAGAATGGAAAAATTGTTTTTTGTAATCACACGTTCTGTATCTTAGTTTACCTTCTATTTTACGTTGAATCCTTCAGGTTTAATTTTTGGCCGAACAGAGACTGAGTTTTAACACATTAATTCTACAGTTCACAGCAAGTGATCAGTACGTTGGCATGAACTGAGCAACAAAGCACAAACATCCTTCCAAAAGACAGAGCAGGCCGGACTGGTGAGAACCGGTGCCTCCTGGGTAGACGGGAGACTCAGCTGAAACACAATCCATCAATAAACTGCACTTCAGTCGAGGTCTGGCCAAGCACAGCATGAAGTAAACTGACAAACTGGCCGTCTGTGGAGGTGCGATGCTGGGAGAGTGGAACGATGATCCACAGGTGTTCAGAGTAATAAGCAACAGGACGAGCTCAGCATGCAGAGATACAGACAAGGAAAACACGCCGGAAACAACTGCAGATGGAAAAAGCAAACTGGAAAGGGAGGTGTGATACAACCTCCATAACAGACTCCTTTATGCATTCTGCTGGATTTGCTTCTTTTTGTTGTTTCACACCTGATTTCAGATAGCTGTCTGTTCCACACCTGTGTTCTGCTTTCATTACTTACCTCAGTAGGGGAGTATGAGTTTGCCCAACTGTGCCCTGTGGACTTGGAGAAGGAATTCAGCCATGTCTCTGGGTATCATGCAGGGTAGGTGCTTTAAGAGCAAAGGGTACTGGGTAAATAAGATTAGAAACATCCTGACTCAGGGATGCAGAAAAAATAATCCATGCCTTTGTTACCACTAGGCTGGATCATTTATAAGGAGGGAGGGAGGGAAGAAAGAAAGAAAGAAAGACAGTAAGAAAGAAAGAAAGAAAGAAAGAAAGAAAGAAAGAAAGAAAGAAAGAAAGAAAGAAAGAAAGAAAGAAAGA
>JBAMYA010043687.1:0-13132 GCA_037176975.1 Arrhamphus sclerolepis | reverse complement strand
CCTCAACACATGCGATAGTCTATTAAAGACCTTTCTGACAACAGCGTCTTCTGAAACATAATCAAACAGTAACAATGCCCACATTTCTAATTATAAAATTCATTATGATAATCATAATATTAAAATAATAGTACTTGACTGAATGTCAAAATGACTCAGTGGTATATTATTGCAGGCTGATATTTGTTTTGTTTTTTTTATTAAGTCCAAAACAGACAGATGAGAAAATGGAATCACAGACAAAACACATTGGTTTCTGATCATCATGACTTCTGACTGAAAGGATGAGGCACCAGGCTTAAGTAAGTCTGGCTGTTAGCCTGGTCTGGAGCAGGCTAGCTGCACAGAATATGTCACCATGGGAACTTATGTGCTACTGCTTTTGTGAAACCAAACCGAGGCTTAATTCAGCCAGGATATCCGGAAAATCCCAGTTTAATCCGTTATCCTGCTTTTGTGAAACAGTCCTCAGGACTTTAACAACAACAACAACAACAACAAAAAACATGAGGTATTCTTTATGAGGACTGCTTTAATGGTAGAACAAAGACCGGCAGAAAGAAACCCTTCACCATCAATACCATTCCAAGGACAAAGAGGTAGGAACAGTTGGTCCAGTGTCTGGTCACAATTATGGAGGATTAAATTTGTTCTGTTTATAGGATAAAGGCACCTGTGGTAAGGATTACATCTAAGATCATTTAGATCCTCCATATCCCTTTAAGTTGAGTTATACTGCGAGAATCTTACTTTCAACAGTGGTGGGAAACTTAACTTGTTCCCATCATGTAGTTCAACAGTTTCTGCCACTGATGCAATTCCTATGACGTTCCTGTTTCTTTATTTTAAAGGAATGTATCCATTCTGGCCATGCATACATCACAGTCATGTTCCTTGCCATGTGACACAGCATATTTGTCTACATTTAAGTGTATTTTGCACAGTTAATTTAGCAGGAATTGGAATGCAAATAACTGTGCACTCACATAATTTAAATAAGTAATGTTGATTCTCAGGCCTTTATCAGTTAATCTCTGAAAAAAAATAAGTCAGTCGCTGAAAAGTCAGTAATTACAAGTAAAAACAGAGAAGAGCGTATGAGAAATGTAAAGGAACAGAGGAAAGGAGAGAACAGACTGATTGCCTTTAATAGATTTTTGGATCAGTCATTTGGATATCTTTACTCCATATTGATAAACGTAGAAATCCAGGACCATGGTGATTTTAACTCTACGTGTACAAAAAAGTATGTAAAAATGACTAAGTCTGTCAGAGTCAGTTTCAGATTTTTTTTTTTTTTTTTTGCCATAACTATTAGAAGCAAAGATTCGGTTCTGTGAGCCTTTTGCATCTATTGGTAGTAAACTTACAGAAGTTGACATTATCAGTATGTGACTAACTGGTGCTCTGAACCTGCTACCTGTAATGAGCCATTGATTATAAGTGTATCCTTTTTTTTGAAGTTTCTGTTTGTTTTTGTAGCCGACATCAGAACTTGATTCAACACAAACTCAAAAAATCTATCAGATGGTCTGGACGGCGCTCTTGTTTTCTTAAACTTGGTTTGGTGCTACAGCTTTATTTAATTTGGCCTGTTAGATTCCTCCCTAATTCTTCTTGCTCATTCTTTCTGAATGTTGGTGATGATAGGCTTTTTGAAACCAAAGCAGCTCCAGACTTTTCTCAAATCAGACCAGTCTGCCTCTCACTCTGCAGCAATGCAGTATCAGCTACATATAGTGCTGTGGTCACTGTCTTTCAGGACCTCACCGCTAATGCTAGTGGAGGATCCCACTTTTATAATTGTGTTTGCTTTAAAATTACAGCTTGCATGCCACTGTAGTGTTGGATCATTGGTTCTGACTCGCTCCGCGGAGCAGTGTGACAGTAGGAAACCACAGGTTCTGGGGAAATGTTTTTTATGCAAACATATCAATTTTAAGTTTAAATATAAATATTTGGATAGGCCTTTTTCCTTTTATTTGTCATCTAAATTTTTGTGTGGAACACATCATTTTCTTTAGATCTGCAGTCACAAATTGCCGGCTGCAGCAAATGTTTATTTGGAGTTCATTACCACACCATCGGAACATGTGTTTTTGTGAATTAGAACAGATTCAATTTATACATAATTTAAGTGGCACAGTTTAGAGTTTTCTTTTAGCTCAACAGTGAATGAAAAACCAGATATTATAAGTTAGCTATCATGACTAACTGCATCCTTTGGCTCTGAATTAGGGAGAGGGTTGCCAACTGTCCCGTATTAGCTGGGATATCCCATATAATTAGCAAGATGGATACGTACGTGTCATCCTCTGTCCTGTATATTGACTGCCAAATACAACTGTACACTATGAACACCAGAGGGCACTCTTACAAATCCTAGATATGACACAGCAGCAAAAGTAGACAGAGCATGAATAATGGGACCCCCTCAAGCAAACACAGACTCCGTCCCGTCACACCAGTTATATGTTAATACAAAGAAGGACAAAGAAAAGCCTCTGAAGTACTTGCAAACTTCAAAAGTATAAATAATGGATAATCCTGCCGAAAAGAAAAGCCTGTGCAGTTACAACAAGCAATGGGAAACTAAAAAGACATGGGTTAGCAGTGAAAGTCTTTTGCAGTTCATGGTGTCAGGAGTTCTCAGTTGGACACGGAGGTGAGAATGACGACTCAGCATGCTTCCACGGAAATGCACAAGAGAGCTACACAAGCTACAGGTGGTAGCAATGTGGATGTTTCCCTTATGTCATCTCCCGCGGACAGTGAGTGAGCCTCATGTCTGCACCGTACGGCCTCAGCTACAGCAGGTCAAACAGTGCTTTGTTTGATTAGTCCAGTATCGTGAAGAAGATGACCTTGGAATGGGAGTGATGGAAATGTTGATAAACTACTCTGACCTCTAAGCAGGGGCAGAGATATCGAGAGCTCTGTCTGGAGATAAGGGAGTTTCCTCGCTGACACTAAATATGCAGAATACAAGCAACTTGATGACAGTCAGCGGCTGATAGATTTAGCTTTTAACCGATCTGACAAACATGATGAGTGAGCTCATTGCATCTGAACTGGAGAAGCAAGGGAAGGAGGGTACACAACTTGACAGTGCTCGAGCAGATTGAAAAGTGAGGTCTGACTTTTACAACCGATTCCAAGACTTTGCTTTACTTGAGCCAGTTGCTGCATTTATGTGCTTTCCTTTCGGTGGAGATACTGAGGTTGATCCTCTCGCCTTAAACAATCGTATCTCTGTTTCACCTGAACTCATCTACAGTGGAGGATGAGATACTGACACTACAGGCTGACATTCACTCTAAAGTCCGGGACCCATGGACAGTTTTAGAGCTTACTGACAGAGCAAAAACACCCAAACATGAGGAAAATGTGCTTCTTCACTGACTGTATTATTTGGTTCTACTTATTCATGCGAGTCAGCCTTTTCCCACATGAAGATCATTAAGTCCAATTAAAGCTCCACCATGACTGCCGATCATGTTTGAGTCTAGCTACCAACAGTTACCATCCGGACTACGCAACCCTGAATGACTCCATTCAGTGCAAGTCATCAGAGTAAGGTAAGTAGAATGAATGTATACCATACTCAGTTGTAGTTTAATGTAGGGTTATACACACACTGCACATATACATGGACACACACACATTTATATATACATATACGTAGATAGATACGTGTGTGTGTGTGTGTAGTAAATCATTATAAAAGTGTGGGCACCAAAGATCTAGGGCGCTCCAGTATGATCACATAAGCTGAAATGTTGAGGGCCTGTTGACTAAATTATCTGTGATAGAGCACTCACTGAACTCTGTGCTCAATGCAGGAAACAATAAAGGTTGCTTAAACGTACAATCAAAAACCAAAAGAAATAAAATAAATGTAAAAGAATATAACACAGCTGCGGGGAGTGATGGAGCAGCAGTGAGAAACCCTAATCACAGAATGAAGATAGAATGAAGATGTCACTTAATCACTAAGGGAGCTTTCACACCTGTTGGTACGGTACAGTTGTTCGCTTGGGCCCAAAATCTGTTACAATGTTGCAGTTCTCAACTACTTCGGTTCACATTCACACCAGTGTTTTTGCAAACGAACCAACCACTGTCGATGCCACTCATGTGGCGGCGCTGTTCACAAAATACCGTGTTTTTGGCTGACGTAGATGAAAGCTGATTGGTGCAGCACGTGAAGAGGGAAGAAATCCCGGAAAAAAAGAAAACAAACCATTATGCCGTTTGTTTATTTCTTAACGATGACCTGTGCTCTGCTGCTGGTGTTTGTGGCTGTATATTATGATCATTGCTTCCAAAAACACACCACGCGTCTGCTACAGATGCTTTAGTCCGCACCAAATTAAACTGCTCCGCTTTCACACCAGCCCAAACGAACCGCACTTGCAGGTGTTCCGGACTCCAGTCTGCTTTAAGCGGACCAAACAGTGTTGGTGTGAAAGCACCCTTAAAGCAGGGGTAGGGAACCCTGGTCCTGGAGAGCCGTAGTCCTACACGTTTTAGGTGTGTCCCTGTTTCAACACACCTGATTGTAATTAGGACTCATCATCAGCTGGTTACCAAGGTCTGCACATGACTGCCAATGACACAGTCATGTTTATCATGGCCCTACCCCTGCTTTAACTGGTCCCTTTAATTCTCAACCTATATGGTCCACTTGTTTGAGTTTTGATGTGTGAAGCTTTAGTGTATAACCCTGTGTATGTGTTTTACAAGATGCTGACAGAACTCAGAACACTTCTGAATTTAAAAAAAAAAAATCCAATGAAAGCAAAGTCTTGGTGGTTTACCTTAATAGAGACCTCCTGGACCAGATTTCTCTGGTCCGGGTTATTAAAGGGAACGCTGCTCTCAGGAGTCCCATCCACAACAAGCTTTCCCAGCATGGTGCCCTTCTCTCTGATCTTTTTGGTCAGACGACGAGTATCAATCCCTAAAACGCAAGGAAGAACATTGATAAAACTTTCATACACACACACACACACACACACATATATATATATACACACACACACACACACACACACACGTGATGTTTGTTTGTTTTTTTAGTCTGACAAAACCCTTTCTGACCTTGTAATCCAGGCACGCCTTGCTCTTTGAGCCACTGGTCCAAAGACCTGGCTGAGCTCCAGTGACTGGGGTTCTCTGACAGCTCTCCAACAATCAGAGCTGCAGCGTGGATCCTGAAGGACTCAAACCACTGAGTAGAAAACAAAACCAGCTTGATCACAATGTGCTTTCACCCTTCAGCAGTGTCTTTTATCAGTTCTTCTTAAGCCCACTGTACTTCACCGATCCAAAATCAGTTCCTAAAGCAGATTTCACCTCAATAATACTTTATTCATCTCCAAAGAAAAATTATTTGCCGTAGCGATTAGTATTTGATTTTCTTTAAAAATTTGTCATAGATGCTGCAAGTGTTTTCTTCTACAGCTGTGACCTCCATCTACCCAGACCGCTTCTATGTTTATTACTCAGACAGCTGATTGGCAGTCTATGGCTGTAGATTATCGGGGAATAATAATGTATCACAGAATAATGCTAACAACCCCACAGATTACAGCGAAGCACTTCATTAGCATGAGGAACTGGAGTTACAATGTTCAACTGGGAAATTCCCAACTCACACGATTTTTTAGAGTCATGTGTGAGTTGGGATAAACCCATGTTGCCAAACTGGTATACCTCCTGACACCTCTCCTAACTGGTACCTGAACTGGTATACCTCCTGACACCTCTCCTAACCAGTCCCTGAACTGGTATACCTCCTGACACCTCTCCTAACCAGTCCCTGAGCTGGGATACCTCCCTACACCTCTCGTAACCAGTCCCTGAGCTGGGATACCTCCCTACACCTCTCCTAACCAGTCCCTGAGCTGGGATACCTCCCTACACCTCTCCTAACCAGTCCCTGAGCTGGGAGTCTTTTGAATTTGGACCGTCTTCCACTGTCACTCACTCCTGTAATAAGAAGAGAACACACATTTGAAAGTGTCTATTTCTGCTCATTTTTTTCTCGTTGTTTAATCAACCAGTCAAGCTCTTTGAATTGCATTTGATTTGTTTAAAAGTTACAAAATAAAGTCAACTTGACTGATTGACAGCAATAATGCTAATTTAGCCATGTTAAATTTATACTAGCAACAGTTGAATAAAGAAATGGCAGCAGTTCAGATGAATATGTTAAGTTAAAGTTCTCCCATGTTCAGGGGCCTCCTCTTCCTCGTGGTCTCTGAGCATCTCACTCTGTTGACAACTACTTTCACTGGAAATTAACAAGCTGAAGTCTGCATGAAAAGATGTTAGTCTAACTTCTTCTCTGCACACACACACAGTGTTTTAATACAACAGAATTCCTAAAGTTGTTTTCATTCAATTATTTTTCTTAACAGGTCTGAAAAGTCACTAAATCTAATGACAAAATCAACTGGAAGTACTGGGTTGAATGACTGCCCTAAGAGGAAATGCAAATTTAATTGGCTGGAAGCATCATGTGGGGCGCCGTGCCTTACTGTTGCTAGAGGGTCAGGTGACCACAGACGTGCATGTACATAACTTTTGACCTGTTTGCATTAAGCGCCTAGAGATGTCTTGCCGTAAATAGGCGCTATATAAATAAATTGAGCTCTAAAAGCTCCAGAACAGAACCAGCCTTCTTTACCAGTCTGATCAGTTTATTTTTAATTCAGGGTCTCTGATGCTCCTACCCCAACAGATAATATTTTCACACCACTGAAGACTTTTTTTGTTTTGCTTTTAGTAACTGCTCACCTTGCTGAGTCCAAACTCTCCCTCTTCATCCTTTGGTACTCCATAGTTGCCAATCAGAGGGTAAGTGAGAGTCAGTAGCTGACCATGGTAAGATGCGTCGGTGAGAGCCTCGGGGTAGCCCACCATGCCTGTCTGGAATACTAAGCGCATAGAATAGTTCACCATGAAAATATTGTATACATACTCACGTCAAGAGTATTTATAGTTCAAGTAGTGCACATATAGTTAAATTCAAGTCAGTTCAAGTTAAAGTGCAAACAGCATTCAGGTCTGTAAGGAGTTCGGATGAAGGGTTACTGGGGGCAGAGCTCAGCAAAAATGAGTTTCTGAACCTGCTGGTCCTGCTCTGCAGGCCCCTGTAGTACCTCCCAGAGAGGAAGGGGACCAACAGTCTACGAGCTTGATGAGAGGAATGCTTCTTTGTGTACCTTCGCCTGAGACAACACTTCATGCAGATGTTCTCCCTTGAAATAAGTGGAGCTCCAGCCCTGCGTTACGCAGCTCTCACAACCCTCTGCAGCGCTTCCCAGTCTGACAGACATGTTTCTGTACCAGACTGTGATGCAGCTGGACAGAATGCTCTTGATGCTGAGTGGTATACGTTTAACAGGATGTCTGAAGATAAGTGTTTTTCTGCAGTCCTCAGGAAGAAGAGGTGCTACTGAGACTTCTTGATCAGACTGGTGGAGGGGTTGTTTGTCCCCAGGATGAAGTTGGAGACATAGTCCACCACTGCTCCATTGATACAGTGCCTGAAGTCCAGTGTGAGCTCCTTGGTTTTACTGCTGTTGAGCAGCACGTTCATCATTGTTGCTGAGTACAATCTCTGTAATGTCATCTAGAAACTTGATTGCGGTGTTAGAACTGTGTCATGACATGCCAGCAGTTGTGGGTGAAGAGGACGTAGAGAAGTGGAATCAGCGTGCCACCTTCTGGGATTCTGGTGCTGACACTGAGGGTGGAGGAGCTGAGGTGTTCCAACCCAACACGCAGAAAGTCCAGTAGCCAGTTGTAAAGTGATGTGCTATTACCCACATGTCCAAGTTTGGTGATTAACTTGGAAAAATGACAGTGATGAATGCAGGATCACACATCCATCTACCACAATTTAACACAGCAATTAGGAGTACTTTTTTCTTTTAACTTTTAATTAGTATTTACAAGCTGTCAAACAAGTTCTAGTCAATGTGCATGTTAAAAACCAACTCAGACCAGTCAACAATATGACAGTAATAATGACAATAATAATTGTAGACCCTTCTCAGGGATGCTCAAGCACCCCTAATTTTCTAATGTCCACATCCATAAAAAGAAAAGATGCTCTCTTAATTAATTAATCAAACAGGCCATTAGCTGCTAGTGACAACCGGAATTCATACACAGTAGAGGACAGTAGAGAAAGACAGTGACCTCAAAGTAAATTTAGGTTTCATCAACTAACAAAACAAGTGGATTATGCTTTCATATGTTCACTGTTAACGTCAGTCATTATACAAGAAAATGGACTGAATAATTAATAAATAAATTAAAAAAACTGGAGCAGCTTTTCATATTTTGAAATCAGATTTGTAGAGGGACAGCGTTGTATTTCTCCATTGTTAATAAAACATATGAACAGCTACTAATAACTAATTTTAAATATTAAGTTCTTAAAATAACACATGTGCATTATAATTAATTGCTATCTAACGAAGTGTTATCTGGTATAGAAAATGTTGTTGTTTTTTTTGTTTTTTTACAGAGCATTGTTTTGGGGACTGATGAGACCAAAGATCTGATCTGGTCTAGAATAGTAGATTTTTTTTTTTTGTTAGAAATTTCACAACATGTCCCTGGGGGTGATAAGAGGAGACAAGTTATCTGTCTGACGCCGAAAAGCTGTGACCCCGTGGCATACCAGAAAAAAACACATATGATTCCCAAAATACGAAAATACACGGGAAAGGTGACGATAAAAGCATAGTTCCGTACATTTTGTGAAAGCTGTTGTAAAGTTGTAGTTATCTTAAAAGACTCACCAACTTCTCCAGAGATGGACACATTTTCACCAAAAAGACGTCCTCTGAACGTCGCCCCGTCCTCAAGAATCAAGGTTGCCATCTTCGCCATTTTCCCTGATTAGACGACTAAAACAAGATCAGTGATGATGTTACAGAGCAGAGGATCCCGTTTCCACCTATATGCCTGTGGTCTCCACGTGAACCTCGCGATGCAAAGCTCAAGATGTCAGTCAAACAACAATATTAAAAATCTCAGATGGAGACCAGCTGTGACAAACTAAAACACCTAGCTGTACTGTTACGTTTCCTTACCAGCAAACACAGTTTGAATAGAAAGTTTGCTTCGAGACTTCTACCGGTTCGTCGGAGAATAAAGTGCTCACCACGCGCCACAGCAGCAGCGTGGAGGTGCGCGCGCGGTCTGTTTGACGCACTACCAGGTATTGTTTCCGCTGACGATTTTCAAAATAAAACACGTGTGGCGATGGAGTACGCCTCCTCAGATTTGAAAAACGTAGAGGTTAAAAAACATTTTCTCACACTTGTCACTCCAGAGTAGGAGTTTATGACCTATACCACACCTTTTCTAATAAATGTATTCAAAATTAAACCATCCTCGCTCTTTAAACTAAAGAATTGTAGCTTTTACGTCCAGCTGATGGACGTTTGTAAATTCAGACATACACACGATTAAAAAAAAGAAAGAACTATCGTAGACTATGCAAACGTTAGCAGTTGCAGTTTGTTTTTTTGTTTTGTTTTGTTTATTTGGTTTAGATTAGTCTGCATCCAAAACTATTTTCATCTCTGTTGAATCTATAAAGACCACAATACCGCGGAACTAAGGATTTATATTGAAGACGAAGTCGCTTTCTTCCTGTACAATCGGGAATTTTAAACACATTTTGACGTAAACCTACGTGAATTTGCTCTGAAGGACATAATGACTGCAGCAGAGTTAGGTGTCTCCACGGCATCTTTGCCCAGTCATAAATTTATTATATTTCCTTTTTTCCTTTTAATTTTTAAGAGTAAATAACAAAACAATTTCTATTCAAATACTTACCAGCTTAGCGACCACCCGTTATTTAAATATTACACAACATTGATTAAACGCTTTATGATATTGATAATGAAAATATTCAATGTTAGGTAGTGAGTCATAAATACATCTGGGTTATGAAGTTTGACACCACGTATTATATAGTGGTATATCTGGAATTTGTTGTAATTTTAAATATTGATGCCAGAAATTGACTGATTTGTTGATTATTTTTAGAATGTCAGAACCATAGTGTTATCAGCCGCTCAGCCATTGATCATCCCTGTTTTCTGACCAAATTCCACGTCTCTTGTTATCTTTGGATGATAGCGTTATATTTAATCCATGTTGATATATGCAAGGTTGTAGATTTTTGAGTGTACTTAATCTTTTTAAATGTATTTTTCATTATTAGACTATTGTAAACAACGTGGACTAAAATACCCAACTTAACGCGCAGACTGAAATAAATGCAAATAACTACTTTTAGTCCATTTTATTTATTTATTTATTGTATGATTCGGACTGATGCTGGTTTTGGTTTAAAGAAGAAAAACAAAACAAAACGAAAAACCAATCTACATAATTACAGAATTTTTATGGTTTAGTTTAGTTCAACGTACATTTATGTTTCGAAGGATCTTGAACATGAGTATTTGATGAAATTTCATTACCAATAAACAAACAAACAAACAAACAAACAAACAAATAAGATATGATAATGATGATGAAGATGCATATAAATAAATGTTGATACTAATCTTTCACATAAACTAAAGAATAAATAATCCAGTTTGCATTAACAATATTGAATAGTGAAATATTGCAAATATAAATATTAAAAATTCATCAATATTTTATATGTATAATTAAGACTGATAATGGTTTAAAATAGTAAATATTCTTAAAACTGTATAACTTATTTATTTTTTTATACATTTGTGTGCTTTAACGTTAACTCTCTTTACAAGATTTACTTAAAGATTAATCACACAGACATGAAAAGTATTGTACAGACATAATGATAAATTGATAAAGGAAAGTAACGCAGTGAAGGTGGGGATGTAGCTCAGTGGTAGAGCGCATGCTTTGCATGTATGAGGCCCCGGGTTCAATCCCCGGCATCTCCACTTAATTTTATTTAGTCCACTTCTCTTTCATTGTATAACGGAATGAACGTTCAGATCGTGTTTTTAGCAACTCACTAGAATTTTACTGAACGATATGCAAAAATATTTTTTATCCATTCACATATTTTTACAGGGCTCTTTTCATATATATAACAATGTAAAACTCATTTCGGCCGCGAAGACAAGCGTACAACATTTACCATTGTCTTAGTAGCTTTACCGCTCTTCGCTTGTATCAGTTTTTCACATAAACGAACTCCACTCAATTCAACTGCTATTTCCCGCAGTTATGAATGCATCACAAGGCCACTCCCCTAGCGGTAACTAGGAGACCATAACTGTGTTTACTACAAAGATGTCCTCCCTGCTAGCTGCTAGCTCGGATACGGTCTGACAAAAATACTAAACTCTAAATAACATCCAGGCGCTCAAAACTATTCTATAGTCTTCCCATAAACTACCAAAAATGCAGCTGAAGCACCTTAAGACACTTTTAAACCCTCAGGTGAGATTAGTGGTACCTTAGCTGATGTTAGCTGACGCTAAAAATGAGATCAGTTAAAAACTAAGTTTAACTTTCAAAATCTTGAAATGTGAAATCTGTTATAGAACTGCAATTCCCGTTTTGTCAGTATAGTCTTTAACCGATTACATTTACTTGGGTTATATTCAAATCAAACATATTTCTGTATTTATTTTCTTGCTAGCAAATTTTATGTTGTTTCGTGTTTTGTGGCGGCGTAAAAAGTCTCGTTAATTTTCAACTACTGCCGCTGGTTCTGTCATCAATCACCCACGTTTCAGTCTCTTCAGCTTCAGTCAGTCAGATCACACATGTGGTTTGGTTCAAGCAGCCATACTTGGTTTGCGTGTTGAGTGTTTTTTTCTGTGGCCGTGCAGGAGGGCGCAGCCAGGGTGACCTGCATGGCCTGGGCTCCTAACAACAGCAGGTTCGCAGTCTGCACCGTGGACAGAGTGGTGCTGCTGTACGATGAACAAGGAGAGAGGAGGGACAAGTTCTCCACCAAACCTCAGGACTCCAAGGTGAGGGAACATGTCAGCTGTCTGAAAACATATTTTCTTAAGCATGAATGTCATTGTTTGTATATTGTGAATGGACGTTTAGGGGTTTGCATAATATCTTTCAATGGATGTAAAGCTCAAAACAGTTCAAAAATGTTCTGGTTACTGAATATTTTTGAAAGACCAAAGTTCTTATTTAGTTGTTTTTTTCTCCCTGCCAGTTACTTGTTAAAACAAAAAATAAAATAAAATATAGAAGCTCAAAAGCAGCTTTAGCAACTGGCTCATTCAACCTCACTGTTAAAGGAGTGATACAGAAAATAATTCCTACCTTGTGCTGTCAGTCTTTAACCTGTAAAGGTCCATTGGTCCATATCAAATGTGTGATCATAGAACTGCACTAAAACTGCCACACATTCTCTTGTTGTCCACATCCCAACATTGATTGAATATAATATGAGAGTCTTCATCTTCACTTATCCAAATACGATATATTAAATTTACCTGCATGTTCGTAGCATACTAATAGGGAACTGGCTCTTCACTTTCTACTCTGGTATAAAACAATGAGTTTGAGAATATTCAACCACCATCGCAGTCAGGAAGGAGACGGTTTTGTGACCCAGGTTTAAGGACAACAAAGTCAAATTCCTGATCTCAGTTCTGTTGAGAATATGTGTGCAGAGCTGAAAAGGCATGTGCAAGCAATGGACTGAAAATCTAGTAAACTATTATGAGAAGCTAGTGGAAGGAAACCCAAAATGTTTGTCCCAAGTCATATGGTTTAAAAGCAACACTACCAAAATACTAAGAAATGTATGTAAACTTCTGACTTTGATGAAAGTAGTTCAAAGTAATCTAAAAAATGTCTTTTTCATTATTATGGCATTTAACAAAGGAAAAAAATTGATAATCCTAAATGACCTATAACAGGAAAATCTTAGTCTGATTTCTATTCAGACAGTCTTTTTATACAGTGTATGTAAACTTCTGGTTTCAGCTGTATCTATCTGCCTGTCTAAAGTAACTGTACCATGACTCCAACACATATAGTCAGTTTAACTGTGTATATGTGTTATATGCATACAATGGTTTTGACATGTCTGAAATGAATTAATAAATGAAATTATAAA
>JBAMYA010043686.1:0-13132 GCA_037176975.1 Arrhamphus sclerolepis | reverse complement strand
CACAGTAGTACAACATTAGTAAATGATAGTACAACTCAGAGGTACAACTCAGTAGTACACAATAGTACAACATTAGTAAATGATAGTACAACTCAGAGGTACAACTCAGTAGTACACAAATAGTACTGCAGCAGTGTACTACTGTGTTGTACTGCAGTACTGCTGTGTACAGCAGTAGTATCAGTCATGAAGTACTGACAGTGTCTCTCATCTCATTTTGCGTCCTGTTGAAGGACAGAGAAAAGGTGAGTCTGTTTATGATCTTCTCAGATTTTATTCTGGTTTCATTTTACATTGGTTTATGCTTTTTTATGCTAAATTTTGATTTGCTTTAGTTAGATTTATATTACTCACATGTTACATAATGTCCGATTTATGCTTCTGCCTAGCAGCTACATACATAGTCTACTAACAGCCTCTATGCTGTCTCTTGCATTTATACTTCTGCATTATTGTCTGCTCCACCCTGTAATTCCACCACCAACTGCTAGGTGGAAGTGTGGATTCTTTTTCTGCAGCACTGCAGTTCACACTACGTTGTAGCCTACGCCACACAGTTCATAGCTACAACTGTAGGCTACAGCGTAGACTACAACGTACATATAGGTTCATGTAGGTTCATGTAGGTCCATGTAGGTACTTGTAAGTTCATGTAGGTTCATTGAGGGTTTGTGTAGGTCCATGGAGGTCATATTGTTCAAAACTCACTTTTAGTGTTCTTTTGTATTTCCATTTGGGTATCTCCTGCTCCTATAAACACTCCAAGTGCGAAAACAAACCATCCATCTATGTTCTGTGAATCAGTGGAACGATTTTGTTCAGGAATCATGAGCTGTTTGGACATCTCCCTTATTGTAACTTTAGTTTTGGCAAGACCCACCCTGGCACCACCCTTCACCTATCAACCCCTCCCAGAGCCCCCACTCACTAGATTTGTAGAAGATCTGCCGTTTTTGGTTTACTGTTTTTACAATCACCGACACTATGGCTACAAGCAAAGGCAAGTCACATATGTTTTGTTGTTGGCTGCAAAGACCAACACAAATCCTTACACTTTCTCCCAGCTAAAGAGAACAGAAGAACTGTGTGGCTCAATTTAATTTTCGATGGCCATGTTCCAGCAACAATCTACAAGAATCTTGTGTGTGCAAACCACCTCAAGAAGATAGTACACAGCAGGATTAGCCAGCAAACTTCTTCTGACAGAGGGATATGTAAGTACTGTCTATGGCAAGTCAGTAGATAAGGGAGATGTAAGTACTTTCAAATAAGTTTTGAATTTCTGTCACAGTTAAGCATGAATGAGCTTGTTCATGTTTTGCCATTTAGCACAAGTTAAAGGTAGCCGCCAGCCCCGCATCTGCTTGGAGTGGTTTTCTCCATTCCAAATTGCAAATGCAGTTCACAGCCAATTGAGTCATTTTATAGCTCGATAATTTCTGAAAGTAATGCTTGTTGAAATGTTGTCTATACTTGAATTAAATATCGTCATGTTATTCACATTGAAGGCTGCTGTTAAATAAAAACCCTTAGCCTAGGCTTACGTTAGCTGCTGTATTCTCACTTTATAATGTTATGAACATTTCCCCTGGAACTCCACACCAGAGCTGAACCAGAGCTCGGATCGGGACCCAGTTGTTCATACTGGGCTTGCACTCCGGCTTGCGCTGTAAAAGAGTGGTCAGCTCGTGCCCAACCTTTAATGCCAGATTACAGCTCTACTCTGCAAAAAAATCAGGCAGCAAGGGCTACAATGTCACTGATGATGAGTGTCTTCTGCAACTCAATAATTTGTTAATCCTCTGAAGTCACTGATCACCCCTGCATGATCAGATCACATCACTTTTTTAATGCAACTGCATGAAAAAAAACTACATTACCCAGAGTGCTCTGGTCATGGAATAGGCCTAGGTGGGTCCTGGCCAGCAACAGCTTATTTGCATTAATGTTACAGAGCCCTTAATCAGCTGTTTCTGAGAGGGACTGAAACTGGTGAGAACAGAACTTCATGAGCATGTTTTGTATAGACCCATAGAACTATTCTACCTTGTTGAAAAAGGGGTATAATATATCCCCTTTAAGATCCATGTAGGTCCATGTAGATCCATGTAGGTTCATGTAGGTTCACCGAGGGTCCATTTAGGTTAATTTAAGGTCCATGTAGGTTCTTTGAGGGTTCATGTAGGTCCATGTAGGTAGGTTCATTAAGATCCATGTATGTTCATTGAGGGTCTATGTTGGTTCATTGAGGGTTCATGTAAGTCCATGCAGGTTAATTTAAGGTCCATGTAGGTTAATTGAGGGACCATGTAGGTTAATTTAACGAACATGTAGGTTCATGTAGCTTCATTGAGGGTCCACGTAAGTTAATCTAAGGTCCATATAGGTCCATGTAGTGGACTTGCACATGTCCGTTACTTGCACATGTACAGCTGTTGCTTTTTCTTTTTACATTTTATATTTATTCTTATTTATGCTTCTTACCTTAAATCACATTGCTGTCTCAGAGGAGGCTAAACTGCATTTCACTGTTTTAATGCTGCTTTTAACAATGTTTTCACAGTGACAATAAAGAGCTATTCTATTATATTCTACGTAGGTTCATTAAGAGTCCATGTAGGTCCATGTAGGTCCATGTAGGTTCATTGAGAATCCATGTAGGTTCATGTTCATTGAAGGTCCATGAAGGTCCATGTAAATCCATGTAGGTTGATCAAGGATCCATGTCGGTCCATTGAGGGCCCATGTAGGTCCATGTAGGTTAACTTAAGGTCAATGTAAGGTCCATTTAGGGTCCATGTCGGTTCACTGAGGATCCATGTAGGTTCATATATATTATTATGTGTTTTTGTTAGGTTAAGCTAATTTATTTGTAAGCTACATTTACTTTGTCTATTCAGCTCAAGCTCTGCTGAAATAGGTCAGTTTAACCAAAAAGTTTTATTGAGGTTAAACTGAGAAATAGGTTGTTATGTCAGTTGTATGCTGCTGGTTAGTTGTGTTAGTTATTATAGGTAGTTGTGTGTTGTTGGCTAACTGCTAATCAGTTTTGTCGATTATGATAACTATGTGTTACTGGTTAGTTATGCTAGTTATATTAGTTGTGTTACGTTAGTTTTGTTTGGTACCTTGCTAGTTAACCGTGTTAGCTGTATTAGTTAGTTGTGTTAGGCAGCTTTGTTAGTTAGTTGTGTTAGCTATGTTAGGTAGTTTTGTTAGTTAATTTTGTTAGTTGTGTCAGGTAGTTCTGTTAGCTAGTTGTGTCAGTTAGTTGTGTTAGTTAGCTGTATTAGCTAGTTGTGTTAGTTGTGCTAATTAATTGTGTTGCTGGTTTGTTTATTTGTCATTTATATTAGTTATGTTAGGTAGTTGTGTTAGTTAGATGTGTGTTGCTGGTTAGTTATGCTTGATATGTGTGTTACGTAGCTTGATAATTGGTCTTATTAATTAGATGTTTTAGTTGTGTTCGGTAGTTGTGTTAGTTGTGTTACATACCTTGTTAATTACTTGTGTTAGCTGTATTAGTTAGTTGTGTTAGGTAGTTTTGTTAGTTGTGTTAGGAACTTTGTTAGTTAATTTTTTTAGCTGTTTTTTAATTGTGTTGGTTTGCTGTGTTAGTTAACTGTATTAGTTGTGTTAGTTGTTAGCTGTGTTTGTTTGTTAATTGTATTACTGGTTAGTTGTATTCCTCATTCGTGTTAGTTAGTTGTGCTAGGTAGTTGTGTGTTACTGATTTGTTGTTTTAGTTAGTAGTGTGTTACTGGCGAGTTGTGCTAGGTGGTTGTGTTTGTTAGTTGTGTTGGTTTGTTGTGTGTTACTAGTTTGTTGTGGAAGTTAGTTGTGTGTTACTGGTTCATTGTGTTAGGCAGTTGTTTTGGTTATGCTATTTCGTTTTGTTAGATACTGTTGTGTTTGTTTAGTTAGTTGTGCTAGGTCGTTGTGTATCATTGATTAGTTTGTTGGTTTGCTTTGTTAGTTGTTTTAGTTAGTTGTGTTACTGGTTAGTTGTATTGGTTTGTTGTGTAAATTAGTTGCATGCTTCTGGTTAGTTGTTTTAGTTAGTTGTGTGATGTGTGGATCTGTGCAGGCAGAGGCGGAGGAGACCAGCTCTGACGGGCAGATCCACAGCATGGACCCTCAGCTGGAGCGTCAGGTTGAGATCGTGAGGAATCTGGTAGACTCATACCTGGCCATCATCCACCGCACCGTACGAGACCTGATCCCCAAGACCATCATGCACCTGATGGTCAACAACGTAAGCAACTTATTACCGCTCAGGTACACTCAGGTAAAAACAGGTAGGGATGTCATTCATATGATCTTTCTGATCCTCAGACGAAAGAGTTCATCCACTCCGACCTGCTGGCTCAACTGTACTCCTGTGGAGACCAGAACACCCTGATGGAAGAGTCCCAGGAACAGGTGAGACCAACTTAGACAGGTGAGACCCAGGTAGACAGGTGAGACTCAGGTAGACAGGTGAAATCAGGTAGTCAGGTGATACCCAGGTAAACAGGTTAGACCCACTTAGACAGGTGAGCTATGTTTGTGGTCCAGGCCCAGCACCGGGACGAGATGCTCCGTATGTACCACGCCCTGAAGGAGGGGCTTAATATCATTGGTGACATCAGCACCTCCACCATCACCACGGCGATGCCACCACCTGTCGATGACTCCTGGCTGCAGGTGACGGGGATGCCGTCTGGGCGCAGGTGAGCAACTAATGGACCAGTTCCATGCTTATATCCGACGCTTTTGGTGTGACATCACTGAGGTCCTCTGGTCTCTGCAGGTCTCCCATGTCCAGTCCAACCCCTCAGCGCCGGGCCCCTCCTGGTCCTCCTCGACCTGGGGGCCGTGCTGCCCCTGGTCCACCCTCTCGTCCCGCGGTGTCACCTGATCCGGGCCCACCACCTTCTGTCCCCTCACGGCCCAATAGAGCACCCCCACCAGGTGTCCCCAGGTATTGTTAGATCAGTCTGTGGCAATACCAGGAACTGTCAAGGTCCGGTCTCAGCGTCTCTTGTACCACCAGTACTGGGAACATTCAGGTTGCCATCTCAGAGTCTCTGATACCAACGGTAATGGGAACAGTCAGGGTCCAGTTTCAGAGTCTCTGGTACCACCCGTACCATCAACAGTCAGGGTCCAGTCTCAGAGTATCTGATAAATCAATAAGAATACTCCACGAGAATTCATTATTTTCAAGTGCAGAGGTAACATGGTTAACCAGATGAAACAAAGCTATATACGTAGAGTGGTTTTCCTAAAATAATATTGGTGTTTGTAAAGAACTGAATTATGGTCTAGATAATGAAGAATCCTTTCATACACAATTTTTTCTAGTATTTTAAAAAACATGGCAGAATAGATATAGGTCTGTAACTATTAAAACAATATGGAACATATACCTTGAACAGAGGAATAACTTTAACAACTTTTAAATGATCTGGTACTATCACACTTTTTGAAGATAAAGAAAAAAATATAATGAAGTGGTTTCAAAATGAACTGCTTCACCTGTTTTAGAAGAAATGTAGGAATATTATCATGACCAGCAGAAGACGCTTTATCACTTATTACTTATTTCTTGTATATCAGGGGGATTAAACAAAGAGATTACAAAGAAATTACACTGTATAAAGTCTACTGGATCACCATGACAAGAAAGAATTTTCTGAGCTAACTCATAATCAGTACCAACAAAGAAATCATTACATTTTTTGGCTATATCAAAAGAATTTGTAGAAGATGATAAACCATCTGAGAATGTACAAGGTAACTCTGATTTTCTTTTTTCTCTTTGTAACAAGTGATTCAGCACTTCCCAAGCAGCTTTAATATCTTTGCAACACTTAAATTTACCACTAAAATATTTCTTCTTTTCAGTTTTAATAAGATAATTTTATTTATTCCTGTATTCTTGGTGTTCCTGTCCTGGACTTTGGTTCTCTTAGGGTGCATTCACACTCAGTACTTTTGGTCTGGACTGATACCAGGAACCCAAGTTCAGAACATAGGTTCAAAGATCCAGAGGGATGGTCCACAGTCCAGACTAACTGTAGGTCAGACAGCTGTTTAACAGATCCAAATCTGCTGAGTATGAATTCACCCTCAGATGTAAGTGTGGGTCAGCCTGATCCGGTGTGTGGAGATTCAGAACCTGAGACTCAGTTTCTGCACCATTAAAAGACTGTCAGTCAGTAGACATGGATCTGGAACTGATCCAGAACATTTCAGGTTCCTCCAGGTGACAGTGAGTCAGCTTGAAGGAAGGTGTTGAGGTTAATGGTCCAGTGGTGCATCCACCTGAATCTGGGTCTGAACCTGGACCTAGATCCAATCAGAACCTGGAGCCACGTTCACTTAGAACCTGTATCCAGATCCATTCTGAGTCTGAACCTGCACCCAGGTCTGATTAAAACCTGGACCCCGGTCCACTTAGAACCTGGACCCAGGTCCAGTCCAATATGTCTCTGGTCCGAGGACTTCTTCATTGGTGCTGTAGAACGATGAGCAGTGATCCACAAACGACCGCACAGACATGAAGAAAAAGACCACTCTCTCTTCTTTTCCTACATCCTCCTCCAGAACCGTCACCTCACCTGTCTATACCAGACACACCTGCCTCACACTCACATCCACCTGAAGACACAGCCACCTGTCTATCCATCTGTATGTCTCACTTCATGTCTGCTGTTTGTCTCTGGATGTGTCCTGTTTGTGAGATCTGGTTCCATCACGTTCGTCCAGGTTCTACCAGGTTTTCCCAGGTTCTTCCAGGTTCTACCAGTTTCTAACAGGTTCTACCAGATTCCACCAGGTTCTTCCAGGTTCTAAGAGGTTCTAGCAGGTTCTTCCAGGTTTTTCTGGGTTCTAGCAGGTTCCACCAGGTTCTTCCAAGTTCTACCATGTTCTACCAGGTTCTTCCAGGTTTTATCAGGTTCTATCAGTTTCTTCCAGGTTCTTTCAGTATCCTGTAAGACTGAACAGGAAGGGGTCGGGTATAGATGACAAGAACATGTCCAGCTGCTATACATTTGTGCAATGCTCTACCCTTTTTTGGGTTTAAACCAGTTCAATAAAATTACAGTTACAGACGGACCCAATCTACTGGTAGATGGCTATGACACTAGGACCTTCAGATCTACTCATAGATGTCTGACTACGACTTTCAGATGTACTGGTAGATGTCTACGAGTGAAGGACCTGCAGATATACTGATTGATGTCTACGACAGTGGAACCTTCAGATCTACTGGTATAGGTCTATGGTTGTAGGACCCTCAGATCTACTGTTAGAGGTCTACGACTGTAGGACTTTCAGTCTACTGGTAGATGTCTGATTGTAGGACGTGCACATCTACAAGTAGATGTGTATGACTGTAGGACCTGCAAATCTACTGGTAGATGTCTATGACTGTAGGACCTGCAGATCTACTGCTAAATGTCTACGACAGCAGGACCTTCAGATCTACTGGTAGATGTCTGACTGTAGGACCTTCAGATCTACTGATAGAGGTCTATGACTGTAGGACCTTCAGATCATCTGGTAGAGGTCTACGACTATACGACTTCAGATCTACTGATAGATGTTCACGACCATAGGACCTTCAGATCTACTGGTAGATATCTACGACTGTAGTACCTGCAGATCTACTGATAGATGTCTACAACTGTATGACCTGCAGATCTACAGGTAGATATCTGACTGTAGGATCTGTAGATTTACTGGTAGTTGTCTGACTGTAGGACCTGTAGATCTATTGATAGATGTCTATGACTAGGACCTGCAAGTCTACTGGTAGATGTCTATGTTGTTTTCACCTTGAAAGGGGTGTGGTCATCCCAAAGAGAGGGAGATTCCACTGGTCTGTTTCCTTCTACGTCAGTGATAGCCCTGCCCCTGGTCCCGCCTCTTCACATTGACTATATTCATTATTCTTACAGAATCTCTATCAGTGACCAATGAGGAGTTCACCAATGGTACGTCAGATGTCTGTGTGATGTCACCATCTCTCACCAACCCTGTGAGTGTGTATGTAGCTCATTCTCCAATCAGATGCTCTCTATGTGACCCCACCCCCGCAGCATTCTCACCCATGTGACTGGGTTCTTCATCCAACTGAAAGAGTTTTGTGACTTCTGCATCTAGACCCATATAGCACTGCCCACCAACTGACTCCGTCCACTAACTCCAGAGTCACAAATGTTTCACATGTGGTTCTGACTGGTTTGATGAACTGGCCTGAACTGAGATATCCAGTCCTGGTCCAACAGAACTGTTCTAGAACCCCTGATAAAAGGTCCTACAGAATCGTTCTAGAACCCCAATAAAGGTCATACAGAACCATTCTGGAATACAGATGAAGGTCTTACAGAACTGTTCTAGAACCCCAAAGAAAGGCCCTACAGAACTGTTCCAGAATCCCAATAAAGATCCAGTAGAACTGTTGTAGAACCCCACAGAACTATTCTGGAACACAGATGAAGGTCCTACAGAACTGTTCTTGAACCCCTATAAAGGTCCATAGAACCACAAATGTTTTTGATCACATTGTGAATTTCTTTTTGTAAATTTTTTGTTGTTGTTGTTGCAAAATGTCACATTTCAAAAATTCACAACTTTTTGTCTAAAAATCACAAAATTTACAAAATTATATTTTTTGAGAAAAAAAAAAATTTGCGTCAAGATTGATTGCATTTGTGAAATTCTGACTTTTTTTTTTTTTTTTTTACCAAACATGGCAACTGTTTGGCATAAAACTATGACTGTGGTAGAAAATTGTAACTTTATAATTATAAGTTATAATTATAATGAAATAGCTTCTGCTGATGAATGAATGGTCATTCTGCAGAAAGGGGGAGGACCTTGAGCAGCACCTGGAGCCCACCTGTGCTCAGGCCTAACGGTCCTGAAGCAGACTGGTTTCAGTGGTTCATGAGAGCAGACTGTCCTGGTTCCAGCTGGTTCGTGGTCAAGTGGTCCTTCAGATATATTCTTGTTTAGTTTGTGTCAGTCTGAACTGGTTTTTGACCAGTCCAAACTGGTTCTGGCCAGTTCATGTTGACATGTGGGCTTGTGACTTCCTTAAGATTTCAGTTGGGTCAAACCAGCATGTTCTGTTTCAGCTGGTTCTGACGGCTTCATCTGTGGTCCATGTGACCACAGATGTGACAGCGGTGCATGTTCTGTTTCTAAGATTCTGCTGAGCTGGCCAGATGTGTTCCTTTCCTGGCCAGGTACCAGTGAGGACTGAACCTGCTTTCTGGATGGGTTTCTGTTCTCCAGAACACTGGTCTCAGTCACATTTATCAGAACCAGGCCAAAATTGGAAACATTAGAACCTGTTCTGCTGCCCAATGTTCTCCAAATGATCCCAGAACCAGAGCAGAGTGGTTGTGTTCGGTTCTAACCAGCTCTGACTAACTCTAGCCTGATTGTTCTGGTGGCAAACAGTCCAGATCACTCAAACTGGTTCTTTAGTAGAAATCCTCTGATGGTAACGGGTTGATCAGATAAATAGAACCTCAGATCAACCACAGAACATCTGACAAATGATCCACTGAAATTCCAAACTGAGAGTGGAGACAGTACTGGTTGTAATACCACAGTATCCCACTAGAGGTCATATAAAATACTGTAGTGTTCGCTCTACCTTCATGTCAATCAACTGATTGAACTGTAGCCTCCAGTAGTCTGTAGTGCAGTTTTCTTCACTTCCTGTATTCATTCAAACTATTAAACCAGATTTGGCTTCATGGTATCTATCAGACAGTGACAGATGAATGTTCTCATGATTTGGTTCCCCCCATATGGTCATGTTGTATGGTTACATAATATACCTTTAATTCAGTGCCATCGAGGTTTTCTGTTATTGACTCCTGCTCCAATCAGAGGATTTTATTCTGTTTTTACAGGGAGTGACTGTAGTTCTGATTGGTTCTGGTTCTTCTTCCAGTGATTGACTCTTTCCTTCTCTGTTTTCCTCCCAGTCGTCCCAGTAAAGGTAGCCCCGCCCACGGAGAGAGCCCCCAGTCTTCATTTGAGGGCTGAGCTGGAGTCTGTTTGTGTGTGAACCTTCGTTAGTGACCAGATGTGAGACAGGTGTTCCTACCTGGAGACGTCTCACTGCACACCTGTACCTGGACTGTTATCCTCAGAGATGTTTTGTCATGTTCATGTTCAGATACTTTTTAATCAGTCTATCTATTGATCTGTGATCAGTCTGTTTCAACATTCTGAATGTTTTCCTGTTCTACTGATACCAACCCCCTCAACCTTCAAACTATTACTTGGACCCGACCAGTTTCCACTGGTTCTGACAGGATCTTATAGGTCCAGCTGGTTCTGCCTTGTTTTCACTGGTTCATTGGATCCAACCTTTTACTGGTTCTAACCAAAACAATCCCTTTTCTCTCAAAATGGTGCTGACATGAGCGTTCTGGTTCTGACTGGTACCAGCTGGTTCTTGTTGGGTCTAAACTGGTTCCTGTTGGGTCTAAACTGGTTCTGACTGGTTATAACTGGTTCCAGGGAGCCCAGCTGGTTCCTGTTGGATCTAAACCGGTTCTGACTGGTTCAAATGAGCTCCAGCTGGTTCCTGTTGGGTCTAAACTTGATCTGACTGGTTCTAACTGGTCCAAAGGAGCTCCAGCTGGTTCCTGTTGGGTCTAAACTAGTTCTGACTAGTCTGGAATCCAGTGTAGCCAGTTAGCGACCAGTTTGAACAAAAGTAAGGCATAAGGAGGGTTTCTTTTTTCTGATTGGTCCTTTTTGAGTTTACTGTTAACTGATTTATTTAACTTATTTAAATGGGTGACCAGTAAGAAGGCAGGTTTCCATCAGCATGGTTCCGACTGGAACTGTTAACAGTGGCTGTGTTTCCATTACAGCAGCTGGCCTGGTATGATCAATCATTGTTGGTAACAACAAAATGGTTTTAGAACAATGAGCCCACCATGGATGGTTGTTTCACCACCACTGAGAACCTAACCCTTCAGTGATGTCAGCTGCAGTTTTCTGTAGGTTTTCCTAATGTCATCAAACCTCCACCTAACCTCCATTTAGCCCAAAAATGGGAAAATGGAACAAAGAAAGAAAAACCTGGCAGCTGGTCGCAAACACTTGAAACCAACCAGACCTCTGCTCATGGAAACCTGCAGTCAGAACCGTTACTGTGGAACTCTCAGTGTTGTGATCAGTATTATTTTTACTTGAAAATGATGACGTAATTGTGGCATGAAAGTGTTAAAATGTGAAAACAAATTCAGCGTTAAACTTTGATGTTTGTTAAACTCTTTGGTGTTTGTTTATGAGGTCCTGAGTGTGTGACAAACTCTGGCCTGTTTGGAAAAAATGTTTTATTGCCAATGAAGTTGATAATGAGTGAATCCAAGAGAAGAAAACCTGAGGTAACATCTGCAATAACACCATTAGTCACACCTGCAGTAACACCTGAGGTAACTGCTCAGTTTACATGTTTTCAGGTGAGGTTGGTTTTCATTGATGACTCTGAACTGTAACTGTTGGTCTACCTGCTCTGTGTGTTTGTGTTTCATGTTGTGGTTGTGTAGCATTAGCTCAGAGCTGCATTCACTCGTTTCACAACATTAATGTTAGCCAATCTCAGGGCTTTGTTCAGCTACATTGCAGTGTTAGCATTAGTTGCACTGCAACACTGCATTAGCCTAGCTTGCTGCCTGTGTTCAGTGACAACGCTGCATTGGCTTAGCTCATAGCTGTGTTCAGCTGCACTGTTGTGCTAGCATTAGACTATCTCAGAGCTGCATTAGCCTAGCTCATGGCTGTGTTCAGCTGTGTCACCATGTTAGCTTTAGTTTAGATCATAGCCGTGTTAAGCTGCATCATTGTCAGTGTTAGCTTAGCTCATAGCTGTGTTAGCATTGGCTTAGTTCGTAGCTGCATTAGCTTAGCTTGTAGCTGCGCTAGCATTAGCATAGCTCATAGTTACATCCATGTTAGCTTAGCTCATAGTTGCATTAGTGTTAGCTTAGCTTCTAGCTGTGTTAGCTTAGCTCATAGCTGCCTTCAGCTATATCGCTGAGTTAGCATTAGCCTAGGTCATGGCTGTGTTAGCTTTAGCCTAGCTCATAGCTGTGTTACTGTTAGCCCAGCTCATAGCATAAGTGCTATCGCCACGGCAGCGGGATGTGTTTGTGTGTTCATAGCCCTGCAGTATTTTGTGCTAGCATGCTCAGTAACCTGTTGTGATTGTGACAGTTGTCATAGTGAAGACCCCCCCTGTGAAAGATGTGAATCTATGTGTACAAATTATTATATGTGGCAAACACATGTGTACCACTGAAATATGCAGCGGTCCACACACTAGCGTGTGAATGTGTGAATGTGGACTGTTTACTTGAATAAACAAATAAATATGGATAAAATTTACTTGAACAAGGACAAGTGTCGACTCTATTTCTGAAAAAAATCAGTGATGTTTCTACTGTCTGTTACATCATACTTGTAAAAATGCCACTTTATTTTATTTTCTTCTTTGTCCAGAGAGAGTGAATCTAAAGTAGATGATGAGGCAGAGTCGAGGAATTAGATGTCATGGACTTTATTGTTTAAATAGAAAAGAACAGATCTGTGCCAGACATCAAAGTGGGTTCAAAGAAAGCCAGCGGTGTCTCAAATTAAAATACCAATGACAAACGGAAACCTCTGAATTTTATGTCGGAGGAAACCGCAAATATTTCAAAGCAACAGAGGGTGGAGTCACAGAGGGTGACAGGGGTAGGTGAGGCTGAGTTCTTCCTGAAGGTCACAACCACCCTGTCTTTAGAGCATTGAGCTCCTGGTTGTTTTGACTGCACTAGGTTACCAGATGGTCAATCTCCCACCTGTAGGCTGACTCGTTACCATCGGAGATGAGTCTGATGAGAGTGGTATCTCCCATGAACTTCAGGAGCTTGATGGGCTGATGACTGGAGGTGCAGCTGTTGGTATACAGGGAGAAGAGTAGCAGAGAAAGAGCACAGCCCTGGGGGGAACCAGTGCTAATGGGATGTGAGTCAGAGACATGTTTTCCAAACTTCACATGCTCCAACCATGCAGCGCCCGCTGCTGCATGGTTGAAACAAAAACCTGCAGCTATATTACCTGC
>JBAMYA010043685.1:0-13133 GCA_037176975.1 Arrhamphus sclerolepis | reverse complement strand
CACACACACACACACACACACACACACACACACACACACACACACACACACACACACACACACACACACACATACACCCTCCACGCTGCATGCTGAGCAGACAGATTCAAACATGCTATCACAGGAGAAAATGTGCCCAAACAGCAAATCTAACCTTGTCCTCGTGCTTTTGAAAATACAGTAATAAACTAAACAAACAAACAAACAAATGAGAGTGGAGGGATGATGTGCTGATCCCCCAACAGGGAGGTGGGGGTCCTGAGTAAGAGAAAACAGCATATATGTTCCTGTTTAAGAGAAAAAAAAAAAATTTCTTTATGTCTCCTGTTTGTTCCTCAGGAGACTTTTCAGCTCAGAATTTAACTGTCAGGACACCCTTCCCCTCCCCCTCCCCCCAACCTCTGTGTGAATTTTATTTCTTGTCCATCACAAGACGTTTTACTGAGTCAAGCCATGAGCGAGGGGTCGAGTTCCTGCTGAACGTCTCAAATCGCTGCTATCACTTCCCTTCATGCCTCACTTCCTCTGCTCGTCCCTGTGATTCAGCGCTTCCATTTCGATCCTCGTTGCTCGTCATTTTTCGCTCGGTTTCGTCGAGTCATGGGTCGTTTGTTGGTTTCTGCCTTGAACTTTGACCTTCGGGCAGGCAGATGCCACACATTTACAGCCTCGTTCAGAGAACGAGAGCAGAAAAGATTTCTTCATTTGGAGCCCAGGTTTCTTGTGTTTATCCTAACTTAAAAAGTAGAGTGCTGTGAACAGGGCAGCTGACAACAAGAGAAAGTACATGTGACAGCTTAGAAAAACAGCTGGCAGGAGGGAAAAGACCCCAAAGGATAGGGGCACAGCCTTATCCTCCAGGGTTAAGGCTGAATAGTGCTCAGGATAAGAGGAGAGAAGCTGTAGAAGTTAAAATTAATATAAAGGAGGATAAGAAACTTCAGGTTTGTCCATGTAGCTGGTAGAAATGAACATTAATCAAAGGCCTTAGAACTCATCAGGGAAAGATGAAGTGTTTAGCAAAGACAGGACAGAAAAGCTGCATTAATCAGTACTTCTTAAGAAGTCACTTGGATGAAGTCCAGCGACAGGTAGAAAACCACAGTTCAAAGGATATCAATAATACTGTCACTGGGGGGAGGAGGTCGTAGGAGGGGATGCAGGAGGGGTTAACATGCCAGAGAGAGAAACATGGAACAAAACGCAGAGTTCGATGGCCTAAGGCAAATGAGGCAAAAGAGTGGGAGGTAGTTAATGATTTTTGGATAATTCTAAGTAGGCTAAGAGGGAACACAATAGAAAGATTAGTGAAGATGGGGGGCATTATTTATCTGGTATAGAGAAGTCAGGTGAAAGGAGGACAGCTTAAAGTGACAAAGCTAGAGGTTAACGAATATTTAATAATTACTTATTCAGACTTGGAGGAGAGTAGTGTAATCGGTCTTCCACCTTATATGCCTCCATTAGGACAGGTAGATCATGAGATGGATATCAGACCACCTAAATGGAAGGAAGTTCAGGAGGTAGTAAAGCTTCTTCAGCTCCAGGGTCAGGTGAGGAGATTCTTGATAGGGGATATGTACGATGTGTTACCATCCCCTCAGAGCCTAAAGCTCTCGGTAAATGGGACCCATCGTGTTCACTGTTTTCAGGCAATGCAACATTAAGGCATATATTGTCAGGCTGTAAAGTTAGTTTGTCACAAGGTGACACAATCAGGTGCTGAGAAGTTTAATTACAGGTATTGAAAATAGAGGTAAGCAAAATTTAGGATCCTCTAAGAAACAGAGCATGGTCATTTAGTTTGTGCGTGAGGGGGAGAAATGTAGGGGTGATAAGTCAAGAAAGCAAGATTTGGATGTTTAGAAGTTACCAGTCACTGGGAAATGCAGGTAGATTTAGATGGAAGGTTGGTTGTTCCTAAGGAAATAATTTGTACTAGTTTAAGGCCTGATATAGTTTTGTTGTCAGTTATTCAGTGGATAGTTTATTTAACTGAGCTGACAGTTCCCTGGAAGACTCAGTGGAGGAAGTTGATGAAAGGAGAAAGCTCAGATATGCAGACTTGAGGGCAGAAGCTGAGCAGTGAGGATGGAAAGTTAGGGATTGTCTGGTTGGAGAAGATCCACAGAGGCCACGAGGATTAGAAGTCAGAAGTTTTGAATGATGGTCAGTTTGTTTGGGTTAAATAACAAGATACCAATGACTTTACAAACAAGCATTTTTCTTACACTTGGGTTGATTAAATGAACTTTACACGCTGACAGACACCCATGTGCAACTGTGGTCACCATAGAGACCCCAACGATGTCATGAAACTCTGCGTTGATGCCAGCGCAGGCATTCTGATCAATAAACCCAAGAAGATGTTAAAAAACAAAAACAACAACAACAAAAAACTGGCTAAATCTAACGATAGACCCCATACCTGCAGAATGAGTACAGGACACCCCACTGAAGACACCTGGACACTGCAGCAGCTCATGAAACATTGCAAGTAATTGGAAAAAACAAAACAAAAACCCTCATCACTGTTGATGGATTTACAAAGAGATACAAAAAGAAGTACTAAGTTTGTGGGTAAACGTTTAACAACCTACAATTAAGGAAATTAATGCACAACAAAATGTTGCTCAGGTAACAAGGATGATGGACCGAGACGGAGACTTGAGGACCTATAAGGTTTGAGGGTTGAGGTCCTTTAAACTAAAAATGATATCAGCTCACACTGAAAGACAGCAGGTCAAAAGGAAGACCAGTAACTCCTACTTTCTTTGAATACTAAATTATACAGTCTTAAAAGCAGCACAGAGGAACCTTTCCAATGGTCCCCCTGCAGATATGCTTTGACCCTTTTATCAGGGGTCTGAGAGCGCGAGAGTTCAAGGAAGTAGGACTAAGTAGAAGTAGTAGGCAACTCCTCCACATCAGGAGGTGCTAACTCAGGAGGTCTGGACATGTGCTCAGGAGACGTCCTGGATGCTCTCCGGGGGAAACGTTCAGGTGAGGACGCTCTGGGGCAGACTCAGGATGCACTAGAGAGATTATAGCTCTAGGCTGGCTCTGACACATCAGTGGTCCCTGCATGGATGGATGGTGATGATGGATGGATTTCCTTTTCATCACATACCTGTTAAATAGCAAAGACTTTTTGAAAATAATTCTTTCTTTCTAAATACTTGTTTGAGTGGAACAGGTGTATAGCTATGTTTATGTGGCCTGTCTACATCTCTTACATCTGTCTACATCTACCTACTTCTACATCTGTCTAGATCTGTCTACATCTGTTTAAGTCTGTCTACATCTGTCAATGTCTACATCTGTCTACGTCTACATCTGTCTACGTCTGTCTACATCTGTCAATGCCTACATCTGTCTATATCTACATCTGTCTGTCTACACCCGTCTGCATCCACATCTGTCTGTCTGTACCTGGCTACATCCACATCTGTCTACGTCTACATCTGTCTATATCTACATCTGTCTATGTCTACATCTGTCTACGCCTGTCTACATCCACATCTGTCCATGTCTACACCTGTCTACATCTACATCTGTCTGTATCTACATCTATCCATGTCTACACCTGTCTACATCCACATCTGTCCATGTCTATACCTATCTATATCTACATCTGTCTACACCTGTCAACATCCACATCTGTCCATGTCTATACCTGTCTACATCAACATCTGTCATGTCTACATCAGTCTATATATACATCTGTCGATGTATACATCTGTCTACATCTACATCTGTCTGTCTACACCTGTCTACATCAACATCTGTCATGTCTACATCAGTCTACATCTACATCTGTCGATGTATACATCTGTCTACATCTACATTTGTCTGTCTACACCTGTCTACATCCACATCTGTCCATGCCTATACTTGTCTACATCTACATCTGTCTACACCTGCCTACGTCTACATCTGTCTACAGCTACATCTGTCATGTCTACATCTGTCTATGCCTGTCTACGTCTACATCTGTCTACAGCTACATCTGTCATGTCAACATCTGTCTACGCCTGTCTACATCCACATCTGTCCATGTCTATACCTGTCTAAATTTACATCTGTCTACATCTACATCTGTCTATATCTGTCTATGTCTACATCTGCCTACATACCAATGCTGCTGGTCTTTCAAAGAGGGGAAGCTTATTGTGGGGTTACATTATAAAATTGTCAATTTATTTCTACGTAAATTCAGACATGAATGTGAATGACAGAAGTTTATTGTTTTGTTTTCCCCCTCTCCTCTCCTTCTGTGATTTTGTGTTTGATAGTGACTGAAAGAAAAATCAGAGCTGCATCTTTTACCATTTTTCTGGTGTTCTGAGGTATGCCCTCTCTCTCTCTTCTTCCCACATGCGATCAGGAAAAACAGTCTGTCTCATTTCCGTGAGCATTTAGGTGCACTCTTGGTCACTCACATTTAATCTGACTTGCGGGCATCAGGGAGCTGTTATCTGAAAGCAGGAGACTCTAAACGTCTGTGAGACGTGGGATGTCTGTAAATTCTGCCCTCTGTTCCTTTTCTAGAAAATGATCTGTGGATGAACTAACGAAACAATATTAAACTTGAAAGAGGGAAATGTTGCAATTATGTTAAATTGAATCAAGGAAATACTACGACTGTGTTTTATTTACAGTGTAAGAAATGAACAATGGAAATGGTCTACATCTGTCTATGTCTGTTACATCTGGCTATATCTGTTACATCATTCTACATCTGCTACATCTGTTTACATCTGTCTATATCTCTTACATATGTCTACATGTGTTGCATCTTTCTAAATCTATTACATTTGTCTACATCTATCTTAATCTGTTACATCTTTATATATCTGTCCACATCTGTTATACCTGTTGCATCTGTCTACATCTGTTACATTTATGTACATCTTTTACATCTTTCTACATCTGTTACATCTTTCTACATATGTTGCATCTGTTACATCTGTCTATATCCTTTACCTCTGTGTACACGTGTTACATCTGTCTACATATGTTGCATCTGTCTACATCTGTTGCATCTGTCTATATCTGTTACATCTTTCTACATCTGTTACATCTTTCTACATATGTTGCATATGTTACATCTGTCTATATCTGTTACATCTGTCTATATCTTTTACATCTGTGTACACATGTTACATCTGTCTACATCTGTCTATATCTGTTACATCTGTCGATATCCTTTACCTCTGTGTACACCTGTTACATCTGTCTACATCTGTCTACATTTGGCTTCTGTTGTGTTGGAAATTTGATCCAGTCATCATGCCAAAACAGGTCAAATTTTTCTTTTCTTTCTTTCTTTTTTTTTTTAAGCCACTGAGACGTTTGTGCTCATTTTTAACTCTTCCTCCTGCAGCATCGTTCATGTGCTATAACATGTTCAGAGCTATATACTTGGTTATTCATCTTCATATATCTTGGTTTAATTCTTGTGGCTGTTCAACGTACAGATGTTCAGATCTGTAGAGCTGCTGTTGATCAGACGAATGTGTGCAGTTATGCAGTGGAGAGGACTTGTCCGCAGTGGCACTGAAGGGTCAATCGGCAATCAATTATTCCACTCAGGTTGGCCTGCAGCCACACCACAGACTGGCTGCACCAAGCACATGTGCACACACACACACACACACACACACACACACACATCTTCACCTGATACATCACCCTCTAAACCTACATGTTTAACAGAACATGGCAGCAGATATGAAATAAAAAAACCCAGAGTAGATGTTTCCAACAAGGTTTTTAGATGCAGAACTGAATCCAAACAGTTCATTCTGACACACTTCTTTCTTCAAATATAAATATGAAAGCAGGAAACACCTCAAAGACACCAGCAAAACTGATAAATATTTCTACACACCTGTCTAAACTGTCTACGGTTTAATATTGTCAGATTTGAAAACAGCAGGCAGACACAAGCACAGACAAGATTTGAAATGGGTTTAACAAGTCGATAATTGTGCGTAGAAACGGACACAGAGATTTCCCCTTGTGCTGCTCCAAAATTCAATGCCCTATGGGTACGGGGAGTGCTTGTCATCTGTGGTGGTCCCCGACACCTGTCCCAGTCCTAGTTGCCACTACCTCAACCTCAGACTCAAGCTCAGCCAGCACCACCTCAGCTAGCGCCCCAGTCCCAGCTATCTGCGCCACTGTCAGCTTTTAAAACCAGGCTGCCTGCGCATCCTGCCCTCAGCCTGGAGGCTTTTTCTCCCGTCCATGTCCCCGAGGTGGTCGACGCACACTCCGTCCAAGTCCCCACTCTGGTCTCATCGGTTCCTGCTCTGGTCACTCCTTCTATGGTTCCTGATCTGGTCTCATTAGTTCCTGTTCCTGCTCTGGTCTCGTCAGTACCAGATTCTACGGTTCCTGCTTTGACCTCATGGGTTCCAGTTCTGGCTTCATTAGTCCCTGATCCAGGGTGCAACCCTGAACGGTCTCGGGCCTGGCCATTTTTATCGTACAATCACAAATGTCACAAAATTAACCTTTTGACATTAACCAGCTGCTCTCCGCCTCAGTTTCTTTTTTTCCCTTAAATTTATGTGCAAAAAAAAAAAAAAAAATCTCCCTCCCTCTCTTTTAATCTTTGTTTTTTCCTGCCCTGGTATTAGACAAATGTAACCTCACATGCACAACAACATCTAACAGTGAAAAAGATTATTTGTAGTGTGAAAGTAAACTTTAAAGAGAGCATGTCCCAGGACATTTACGTCAAAGTCAGACGGCATCTCAGCAGAAACACCTCGTAACTACTGTCAAGCACGGTGGTAGAAGGACTATGGTTGAAATCCTCGGCCAAATGTGAGTCCTTCTCTGACTGCAGCTGGGAGGGGCTCTCTGCTGAGGACTGGTCCCATTACAAGTGCTTTAGGGCGGGGAAGGACTCACAGCAGCCCCCCCCTGGTGGTTGAGAAGAATAACGGTATGTGCTTTCACGTCAGTCCTCAAAACTCCCCAATTACGCCAGAAAAAGTTGCCAGATTTGTTGCTTGAGGGGTGTGAACAGTAACTAAATATTACACTAAAGTTGCCAAGTTGGGAGCACTGCGTTATTCAGCAGAACTTTTGTGCTCTGACATCAACATATAAAGTGCAATGATTTTAAAACTGACAGGAGAAAGGAAAAATGTAACTGAGTAAAATGATTGAAATCTTGGGTACAGATTTTGGGTTTTGGTTCACAAATTAGGCTCTGAATCGACACCATATACTTGCTTACTAATGTAGGCTGCTAAGTGTGAACCACGTGATTGTTTCCCTTTTGGCTTAGTTTTTGCAAATTCATTACTGAAGCCCCCTCTCCCCTCCCCCACTGCACCCTTTCTTCATGCTGCTGCCATCATGCAGACTCAACAGAACCTGAGGTTGTATTTGGCTAAAATTAAATCCTGCTATTATTAGATGATCATGTATTTGCACAAAAACAGAATTTAAAAAAGAAGGGAACTGATTTTTGCATGAATTTATCCGTTCATGTGAAGGAGATGTGAAACGTAAGTTTCCTCAGCTTGTCTGATGTGGACTGTGAAAGTCTCACAAGCCAAACCAAGTCCAGACTGAGTGTTTTTGGATCTGTCACAGGTTACAGGGGAGCGCCGGTACCATGCTGCCGTGCTGTCACCATCTGCATCTGCACAGAGAGTGTGATGAAGCTGCACAGCCGAAGTGACCGAGGCGTCACTGAGCCTGACACACACACGCCCAGGACCCGGACCTGGACCCGGAGGCGGATAAATGCTGTCCGGACACATGCACGTCTGCAAGGTGCCTCTGTCCTGACACACACCGAATGTGTCATGTTTGTTCACCGGGTTTTGTCATGTCAGGACTTTGGACAGAAGCAAAAATAAAAAAGGAACTCCCCTTCAGATGACTTGATGTGAAGAGATGAAATATCTGGTAGAAGCAGTTCTGATGTAAACAACATCTCACGTTTAAACAGATCAAATGTTACGTCCAAGTCATCCATGGTCTTTTTCCATGTCTATGCTGCACAGTTTGTTTTTTTTTTTACAACAGACACCATTTCCATCTAAACCAGGGGTGTATAACACATATACCACATCATCCATTTGTTACCATTTATTCTTTATTCTTATTATTCTTATTCTTATCTTTATTCAAATTTCCTGCTAGTTTCTGGACCTGGTGAGGATTTTTGTAAAATATGAGATGTTATAACATAACCTCACCTCTTTTTTAATTAAAAGAAAGATGAGATATTGCAAAACATGGCATTGTACAACATTTTTGTTTATTGTAATTTTTTTTAAATTTGCAATTATTTGAGAAAAAAAAAAGTGATTTTAGTATAAAAGCGGAAAAGTTTATGATCAAAGTTGCACATTTTGTGAAATTTGAGATTATATTTAAAAAATAAATGTATAAAAGAATAAAAAAGTCCCAGTTTTTTAACTGACCGAGTCCAGGAACTGGTGTTAAACCTGACAACATTGCTGGTTGAAAAAATTAGGCCCTTTAATGGTAACCATGGTGATGATGTGGCCTGGGATAAAATAGAGATGGACATCAATGCTATAGACTGTAAATCTTTATGAGTCTGTCATGACTACTTTAACCCTTGCTGAGTCTCGTTTTTAACTTGCACACCAGAGCTCAAGGGAAAAAAGTCCTGGTCTGACTTAAAACAGTTTTTCACAAATGTGCATGTCGTAGAAGAGTGTCAGTTTGGAACAACATTGGGCTCTTTTAGTTTAGAAATGGTGAGATTATTCATGTCAAGAATTAGCAGAAATAATCATGCAGGTGTTCAGGTGGCAGGGCTGTACAAAGGTCACATGACTCATGATGCCGTGTTACAAGGTCGTGTAAAGCTATGAGCAGACGCTCAGACGCTGACTGTGAAATCTCAACACCAGACTCGATCTCACGAGGACACCTCTGCCACATCTGTGCTCATAACTGCATTATTATATTTTTAGTTTTGATCGATCTGCCCGGTCCCAGACCACACACACGGTGATGAAATATGCAAGTCTCTTTTTTTAAGTTAGCACAGAAAAGCAGTTTCACTATCTTGGGGTGGTCCCAAGGGTTGGCTCACAATTTAATACATATAAAGTTGTATTTATGAGATGAGTCCAAACGTCCAGTGACAGAGTTTAAATTGACAACAGCTTATCTGAATGCAACCTCTCCCTGCAGGGTGATTAAGAAACAATGAACTTTTTCGAAGAAATTATTAAAAGCAATAGGTTTCACAGGATCAGTAAGTAGGAAAAAAAGGGATGATAAACACATTTTTCTTCTTCCAATAATCAGCTCTGACAGCCTCTGAGTTCTACATGTGGTGGTAAAAGTTTGCAGTTTGTCAGGCAAAGTTCTTCTCAGTTAAATTTGGAAGACGAGAAGCGTAGTGTGGAAGGATGAGACTGCATCTAAACTTGACAGAGGCTGTCAGAGACACAAAGCGGCCATTAAAAACACCTTCTTTCTTCTGTCTTGTAACTTAAACTGGGGTGCGCTCAAAGCTTCCGCCTTATAAAGGCTCGTCCTCATTTATCCTGTTTAACGTAGACTGTAGGCTCTGCGGGGACATGAAGACGAGCAGAAATAAACAGAATGAAGAAGTGAACGTGGCGGAGGAGTGCAGACTCAGCGCTGCTGGCGGGGTGCGGAGCTCGAGCCCTCGTTCGGTGACAGCACCGTCAGACGAGAAAATGAGGATCTGGAAACGGAGAGAAAGGAAAGGAAGTTGGTGGAGGAGAGGAGCTGCTTGTCTGACATGTTGCCTTTTTATTCAGAGGGGTTTTGTTGTGGTGAGAGATGTTGGCAGTTTGAGGCCAGCTGAGCCGTTCCTCTGACTGATGACGTTCCTCACCTTCACTGACTTCATGTGGTTGTTGTTGTTGCTTTTGTTTTATTTTTTTATGGGACATATTGTTGGTTCACAGCTTTGTTCAAAATGTACCTTTTGATCCAGAATCTTTTCCAATCTGTGTCAGGCTTTTCCTAAATGTGCTCGTTTGTGTTCCGGTGGGAGTTGCTGCCTAAACTCAGCCACAGTTTCACCAAACATTCTTCATTTCCATTTGGACTTCAGGCCTGTTTCTTAGGGACCAACAGCCCTACATCCATCCATCCATCCATCATTCGTCCGTCCATCCATCCATCCATCCATCCATCTATCCATCATCTATCCATCCATCCATCTATCCATCCGTCCGTCTGTACGTCCATCCATCCATCCATCCATCATCCGTCCATCCATCCGTCCATCAACAATCCCATTCAGTACAAAAATCCTTTACTTTTTACTTTCAGTAATTAGAAAAATGTAATGTCAAAAGTCGGTGGTACCCAGAATGCAGTTCAAAACACAATGGATGTCATCAAACATCAAAAAACAAGGCAACATTTCAATTTAACTTTTTACAGTCTTTGATTGAAGAGGTAGCATGTTTAAGAACCAATCTGGAAAAATAATTAATCTCATCTCTCCCCTCATCTCTTAATTAAATTAATTAATTAATAATTAATTAATTAGATTAATAATTAAATTAAGAGATTAAGAGATGAGGGGAGGTCAGTGCGAGTCTCCATGGTGGATATTACAAACACATGAGTGTAAACACACTGAAACACTTGTACTACAGATCTTCAGTTAAGTATTTTCTTATTAATTCTAAGGTAAACATGTTCTAGAGAAGTTGTGTCCTGATTTCTCAGATCAGATAACAGCGGGACACAGAGAAAATACCCTCAACTAAACCCTGGGAGGCAGGTGCGCTGACTACATCTAGAACATTATTTTAGGATAAATATCAATGGAGATTCATCAGTCCAGTCCTCAGCAGCTTTCTGAGCCTGCATCCACTGAACCTTCCAAAAAAAACAGGTTTCTGTCCCAGGAATGGAAGGATGTGGTCCTTCACTCGCACAGCTAACCGTGTTTGGTTTGTGATGGTTCAAAAATGTTCTCCCTGTTCTCCTCATTGAACGTGAAGAACGTGAGCTGCATCTCCTGACCTGTACATGCTGGTTTTATGTTGTTGTCCTCAGAGGTTCAGATCAGCAATTGAGAGCAGTTCTCACGCCATCACCTTAATGCACTGTTGGAGCCATGCCACCCCTCCTCTTCCTCCCCCCTGCCTACAGGTCCAGGTCAGGTAGGCCTCCATGAATAAGTCATCCTCCTCGGTCCACTCACCTGGAACTGTTTACATGGATTAAATTTGCATGACATTTATTAAGATTTAAGGACAAACTTCATCTCGTGCTTCAGCTCAGTGGTTTTATTTTGGGCCATGTTAGAATTCCCGCTTATTTTTCAAGTGTTGTTAACAGTTCTGAAGGGATGTTTGCGTAAAAAAATAAAAAGTTTTCACAAGGCAGAGCTTTAGCTCTGGGTGGAGAACTCAGATTACTATTACGCTGCATAAATTCTTTTGAGAATGAGTTCAAATTGTATGAATTTCCATGTACTTTCTCACTTTCACTTCTTGCATGCTACCAGAAATGGGAAGTAATTAAGTGTGTTTGCTTGAACCGAAAACGGTAGTTCCTTTGCAGCGGTGGCTTTTCGCACAGCTTTTGCTGACTCAGCATTAAACATCTGCAGCCAGCTTCTGCCGACACAGTCGTTCTGACCTTCAGGGATCATCCAGCTGACTGAATCTGATACTCCAGCATGCCTGGTAACCTGCGTCCTCCTGAGGACATTTCAGGACAGAACGTTGTTTAAAGATAAATATGTGGTTTATAGCTGCTACATCTCAGCCAGAATGGCCTTAAAGAGTTTTATACAACTACAAATAACATTCAAACTACTTGCTGTCTTTTCTCACATGTGACATGAGAGTTACACCGATTTTTGTTGTGAAGTTTAACATATCAGGACATAACTTCAAAAAGTCATCTTCTCCTTTTAATCCATCCGTCCGTCCATCCATTCAGCCGTCCGTCCGTCTGTCCATCCATCCATCCATGATAGATGGATGCGGAGATGCATGGATGGATGGAAGGACAGACAGATGGATGGATGGATGGATGGATGTGAGGATAACTCTGACTGAGGACTTGAATGTATAACTGGTGATTTTAATCCTATATCCTGACCCTGGATTCTGTTGACCTTGAGCTCCATCTGCAGCCTGTCAGGCTGAGCTGGACCCTAGTTTAAGGTTAAAATGTCACATCTCTCATTAGCCAAATGCCTCATGGTCTGCTTTTAACATCTCCCAACCACAGAGCAGCGGAGCGTTTGGTTCAAACCTCAGGATTTGGAGAGCAGCGTTAGCAGAGATTCATCAAAGCTGTCAGGACGGGAGTGCATGGGAACCCCCCCCCCACCCACAGGAGAGGGAGCTCACCTCACTACTGATGAGACAGATTCATCACCCACATGCTGTCAGACCGCTGACCCTCCACAGTTATATAAAGACAGCGATGAATGAGTGACAGCACGTCGGAAACGTGGTGGAAGGACAAAGGGGGCGGAGCATGGAGGGTTGTTGTCAGGACAACCAGAATTGTCAAACTAAGAAAGCAGCAAAGTCTGAGGAGGCTAGGCTTTTACTCTTCAGTGTTATTCTAGAACGCAGGCGATGGACTTCCGTTCAGATTAAAATATCAGTTTCAGTTTCATTTGATTATATATTTGATTATGTTAGGAAGCGTCTTCTTAGCCTGGTCCTCACCACATTCTAGCACTTCATTTCATTCATGCAAAGAGTCTGGCCACTTGCAATTGGCAAACATTTAATTCCTGGTGGGTCCTTGTCTGAAGTTTAAAATCATTGGTCTACCCGTAAAACAATCATTAATGTAACATTCTTCTGCTGTAAACACAGTCCTCCATACCAGAGAATATTCTATAGCAGTGGATGGAGTCTTCAGAGACTTCTGTTGATTATGAGAAGTAAAAAACATGGAAGACTCTTTTGCAAAAAAAGCAAATTTTAATTGTAAAATGGCAAATATTACAAGCAAAAAAAAAAGTTTGATCTTTTACAACAACATTTAGTAATCTATTCATAGTCAAACAATAATAAACAATTTTTCTGCTCAAGGTTTCTTCCCATGAGGGAGTTTTTTCTTGCCACTGATGGCGTTGCCATGTGCTCGGGGGTCAAGCT
>JBAMYA010043684.1:0-13135 GCA_037176975.1 Arrhamphus sclerolepis | reverse complement strand
GATGGGCCTTGACTCTTTTTTTTTTCTTTACTTACAATTATTTCCTGAAATAAACCAAGTCCCTCGTGGTTTCTGTCCATATCCAGTTTTGCTATTGACGTGTTGCAAAACAACGTAGTCATTTTTGTGTTGTTCGAGAACAAGATCTGTTTGAGTCATCGCACAACCTTTCCATATGAAAACTGAAAATGAGTGTATTTAAAAAGGAAGAACAAAAAAAAAGAGCATCATAACATTCTTGGAATCTGGAGCTCTATATTTCTCATATTTTATTGCATGTTATCATCGTCCAAAAGCTGTTTATTTCAAACGCACACATCAGAGTTCAAGCGTGGATGAACAGCCAAAGCCTGACTTGGAAGAAAACTGTTTTATAGAAGTCACAGGTGCAGAGTCGAATGTTTTCTACTCTCTCTTCTTGCAGACACTTTCCAGGCCTCAACAGCCGGCTCTCCTTCCACATAGCCCTTTTTCCATCTGTGAAAACAGTGCTTGGAAATGTTTAAATATTAATTATCAGGCCTGAAACACACAGCTGAGGGTCTCATCACAAGCCTTGACAGGACTTTCTCACCTATTCTCAAATCAACTAAAATCTCATTTATAACTAACATGAGCTTTCATTAGGTATTAAGAAAAAAACATCTTTGTGATGATCATTTTGAACATAAGTTCTTTCAAGTTTCACTTCTTTTAAAGCATTAATCAAATATCTTTTTTGAAATACCTATGCACTAGCATGGAAAAAAAGAAAAAAAGGTTCTATCTCTATCTATAATTATGCATTACTATTTGGTTGACCACGTCTATGTGGTTCTTTTGGTTTCTCTTCAATACACGATAGATCAGCGTAAGGATCAAGATTGCACAATAAAAGCAGATCATCCTGCTTGATAACATAAGTGGAAAAATTACACAAACAATTGCTCTGTTAATTGTTAAAAATTGTGTTTCAGTTTGGAATTTATATATATTTGTTCCCTGAATTATTTCTGTTCAGGGTGTAAACCTACTTTTCACCTAAAGACAGCTGGAAAGGGCTCCAATACCCCTGTAGAAAGATCTATGCGAGATGTTTAAACAAAATGAAATTTTTATCATTTTCATCTTGAATTGACGTATAGAACATAACAGAAGATGGTGTGTCACCTGATTTTGTCTTTCAATGACGCAAAGTGGTTTTCAAGAAAACAGTAAATCCATTAAAACCCATTAATAAACAAAATGATTTTTCAAATATATTTCTGTAACAAGAAATATATAAAACCGATAAATCATAAGGCATGATCAATCTTTTCAGTTAGTCAGTGTTGTGAAATGAACTAAACAAGCTGTTGTATTGAAGAGGAGAAGCTGGGCTAAACCTCCAGGAGCATGGAGTCATGTTCGGGTTGCTTCTTGAATAGTTTCCTTTCTTGTCAGAGCAAGTTTTCCTGATATCTCTTACCATTTTGTAAATGACATGGACTTCATCCGCCACAATTCCTAAGAAGCTGTCACAGAAGTCATGCAAATCTTTGACTTTTGATGCCAAAGCCAGTTCAAACGACCACCGTTTACCATCCAGACTCCAACGTCACAGCTCGTCAACGTGCACGTGCATTTCCACAGATGCAAACACAGTCAATGTATCTGTCATTGGACATCAGACCTTTGCCAATTCCTTAAATCAGTATTATATGTGCTACGTTGTCTAAGCAGTACAGTGAAATATTCTCTATTGTCAGAGTTTAAGTAAAGTCGTGGGTATGGGGAAGAACTGCTGAATGAACATTGAATGAACATTGAATGAAACAATGTTAAAAAAAAGAAAAAGAAAAAAAAAAGAAAAAAAAAGGAAACAACACTTGAGAGACTATTTTCATAAGAAGGTAAACCATAATTGTGCAAGAGATATAATTTTTAATCACCGATACAGGTCAGCTATAGAAAGGTGATTGCTAAATGCAGTGTCACATTAGTACAGCTCTCAGACTATAAACCTCTGCTCCCATATGTGATTTCATTTAAATCTTCAGTTTGATCTATTGTGGGTGTCCTGGGAATTTTTGTCTCTCTGCCTGTTGGTTTTATTGTTATCATTTTCCTTTTTTCTTAATAAACATGTAATTTCTGCCTTGATTGATGGCTGCTATCACATTCCCTCTTTCCTTGTTGCTCCGTGCAATGGCTTAACCAGCCAGTCTTTTCAGCCCCGTGCTCCTCATAAAAGTGACGGGCTAACGGTAAAGGCCCCATTTTACCAAACAAGTTCCTTTCTGCTTGTCCTCCTGTGAATCCCATTACTGCCCTGGACTCCAGGCAGTCACATCCTAAAATCAGTTTGCTCGTCTCTTTTTGTCTGCAACCTTTCTACTTCAACACATTCAAATGTTTCTGTGCATCATTGAAAACAATTACAACAAGGTTCTTGAGCAAGATACAAGAGGGAAATGCTTGTGTCTAGACTAAAGAAGTAATGTAACAGACATATCAGTACACTGTGGAAAGGAAGCTGCATGAATGTTGTGTTGCAGTGTTGCATATTTCCTCAAGCCTTCACGTCACAGTTTTCTCAACATCAGATGGTGCAAAAGATCCCATTAACAATGCAGGCGTACATTTGAAACAGTGTTCTCTCAACTGCGTTTTCCTATATTTATTTTATTTTACTTTTTGAGCAGACAAGCTATAAATCAACAATTTGCATTTGACTTATGCCATACATTGTTTCAGATAGAGAAATTATTTAAGCTTGGCCTCAGGCCTGAAAAAGACAAAGGAAAAAAAAAAAGAAAATCACAGAAAAACTGATTTCATTATAACACTGGTTCATGAGAATGTAGACTGCTGAGTGATCCTTTTATTTTCTCTCACATGATCTCAAAACGTCTTTGCTGCTTTGGTAGCTCTGGGATTGCATTACACTTCAACCTCCATGAAGCACACTTTCAAACAAACCGCTGCACTGCACCGTCTCATGATATCACTGAAATAAGTATGCCAGACGACGAGGTTTCACTGCTTTGAACATGAAATGGCAACAAATCTGTGACTCAGTGTGTAATACCACAAAAGCATCAGTGGATAAATTACAACCAATTATATTTACAGCTCAATACACTGGTCTGATTTATCCTCAGGCTGCACCGTTTAAGTCAATTACAAGTTAACTTGTGGTCAGTTGCATACTTGGGAGGTGGTTATTCGTGTAATGTAAATTTATGGAAATAAAGACCATGCCAAGGTATTTATGTTACAAATCCTGTGCAGGGAAATGTATTATCCACTGAGCATTACTTACACATAATTTCAAAAATTAACAAAATGCAGAGATGACATTTTTCCATATTAGTGTGCTTATTTATCTATTTTACTCATTCAACCAAATCTGCATATTTGTATTAGTCATTTTTTCCCCCATTAAAATCTGTTTCTAAGTAATTATTAGATTGCCTATTTCATAAAAGTGTTGTTCAATGAAAGTGAGATTTTACCATCTGGCTGTGGGTGGTGACATAAACGACCTCATTATGAATGTGCTTCAAAGCCACGCTATCTGAATATGCAAACTACACACTTCCTTTTCACCCTAATTCAAGGAAGTACTGAGTATTTAAAAGCCATCGCTGATGGTAGCCTCAGTCGACTGTGTTCCCACCATGTTTACGCAGGTCAAATTGGTAGTGGCGATTCTGACATTTGCTCTCCATGATCAAGGTGAGTTCATACTCTTATATTCTTTGAATAGAAATAAATAGATAGATATATAGATAAATAAATACTTTTCTTGTAGTTTGATACAGTTTGATATAATTTAAGCAGTGGATATGATAAAATAGAAGCATGTAGTAATTCATAGTCATTTAAAGATTCAATTTGCTACTTGTTGTGATGACTTTTGTGCTGTTTTTATATTGTTTAATCCAGGTGAAACTGAATGTTCTATGAACGTAGTATTATTATTATTTTTTATATATAACTGAACAAATTAATTTTTTTTGTTTGTTTTTTCTCCAGGATTTGCAGGGCAAATCATTGGAGGCCATGTAGTAGTGCCACATAGCAGGCCATATATGGCCCTTTTGGAGAGGACGATGACAGACAATTCGATAAAATACTGTGGTGGTTTTCTACTGAGTGAGGATTTTGTGATGACCGCAGCCCACTGCAAAGCCAAGTAAGTGTAAGACAGGACTTGGGAATTTTTAATCAGAAATGGGGGCGGACATCCCCCCCCCCCCCCCGATACAACCTATGGTGATACAGCACAACTTTAGTTTAATTCTTTTTTCCATGTATTGTGTCATTACAGGAAATACACTGTTAAACTAGGACTTCATGAAGCAGATGACAAGAATGCTGACGTGCAGATTATATCTGTGGACCAGTCATTTCCAAATAAAGACTACAATCAGTCTGTATACATGAATGATGTGATGCTTCTTAAGGTACGGACATCCATAAAACATTTACTTTTCCACTGTCGTGTATTAGTTGTAAATACCTTAATCAAATGAAGCCTGGAATTTTGGGCACATGCTTGCAAATTAATGCAAACAAACAAATAAATAAATAAATAAATGAGTAGAATGAATTCAAAGTGTCACACATGTATTCATATTTTATATTTTCTCTTGTTGTTAAAGTTGAGTTCCAAGGCAAAGTTCACCAAAAACGTGGCACGCATTGAGATTGCAAGCCGTTATGAAGGGGGTCTGCCAAAATCGTGTGCAGTCTCTGGCTGGGGACGACATGACAACACTGGACGGATGTCTTATGTTCTCAGGGAAGTTAATGTAACGTTGATTTCTAATGAGGATTGTGAAAAGGAAAACTCGTACTGTTCTAAGGGAGAGTCTGGACCAGGAGAGGTATGTACATTTTCAAAGTTGAGATGGTAGAACAAATTTTGGCCGCTGATGATGGCTACTTTACCCTCTTCTCTCTTTTAGGGAGATTCTGGAGGTCCATTGGTCTGTGAAAATGGAAAGGCATATGGGGTTGTCTCCTCCAGGTTGGACACCAAAGATGGTCCACCACTCCATAGGTTTGCTAAGATTGCTGATTACAGGAAGTGGATCACTTCAACCACTGCAAAGACAAAGAGAAAGATTTAATGCATGTCACACCTGACTAATCTATACATAATGACAGGTTCATATATATCTATATATCTATATATCTATATATCTATCTATATATCTATCTATATGTATATATATATCTATATATATCTATATATATATATCTATATATATATATAGATATATATATATACATATACAGTAATCTGATGCATTAACTCTGCAAACCAAAGTCTGCAGTCATATTGGACACATTAAAATATATTTGGCCTTTTCCAAATTTGACAACAAAACATATGCTTTGTCAATTGGGGCCAAATCATATTGCTTTATATTTGATCATTTTTGACATTGTATTCAAAGGTCCTTTTTTTTTTCTTTTCACCAAAATTCAGCAGATTATTATGTAATGTAAAAGAATTGTACTTTAAACATTTATGCAATTTAACTCACATGGAGGTTTGTGAGAGTACCACTTTAGCAACACAATCATGGCACACAAATTGAACAGCATAAAATATTAATTATATGGATGATTGTTTTTTTTTAAATGTTCCTGTTAATATGGGTAGATGCATTTCTTGATATTTGTTTGTTTTGCATACTTAAAAAAAAAGAAATAAACATAAGCATTCAAAGTAAAAGCGTCCATTTTTCTCCTTTTTTCTCAGTTCCAAAAGAAACACAACACTGCGTCCTTGAGATGATTGTGTAAAAATGCAACAACCTCAACTCAGGCTTGTAGCCACAATATGCTAACATAAATGAGCTTTGAGCCTGATCAAGTCACAACTAAATGCATATAACTTATTCAGTGCTTCAGAAATTAGCAAAATGCATTGATGAAAATTACTCACAAATTAGAGGTGACATAAATGCCCTCATTATGAAACTGCTTCAAAGCCACACCACCTGAATGCAAATTAAACACATTTACACTGACACAAATACAAGGAAGCACTGTTCAGTTAAAAAACCCATCAGTGATGTATGACATTTCGGCTCAGAACTGCGGCTTGACTTGTCTGTGATCCCACCATGTTCAGTCATGGCAAACTAACGATAGTGATCCTTGTGCTCACTCTTCATGATAAAGTTGAGTTAAAATGCTTACATTTTCATCATAAAAAAGAAGATTTTTTTTTTCTTTTCTTTTTTTTGTTTCACTTCTTGGGGCAAGATGATACACTTTTTTTTGTTCTTTTAGACATTAAGTTTAAATGTTTATTTGTGAAAGAACTGTCATAAAGAGACATCATCGCGTGGCACACATTCTTTTACTTTCATATATGTAAACTGAGAAGCAGAAATAGCTCAGTGAATTCATGTCTTTAAAAAAAATACAGTAATGTTGTAGTATCTGTTGTATTCAGGTCATCGTTTTTTGTTTCTTCAGCGTGAATCACCGGAGGCCATGAAGCTGTGCAGCACAGCAGGCTCTATGGTCCGTTTGGAGGCGCACACATCCAGATATTGTGGTGGATTTCTAATAAGTGATGATTCAGTGATGACTGCAACCCACTGCAAAGCCAAGTCACTTTAACAAAGTATTTATTGACCTTTAAACAGCTGGAAATTCTGGGGTCCCTGGAGCAGATTTTTTTTTTCCTCATTGTTTTTCCTATTGTTTCATTACAAAAATTACGCTGTTAAGCATAAACTAAGGGACGGTATATATTTGTATACACACACACACTCACACACGTATATACAGTACATACACATATATATGCCTTTCATTTTATCAGCACACCAAAAAAGACAACACTGCCTCCTTGTGAACATTGTGCTAACATGCATCAAAATGTGACAACTCAGATGTGTAAATCAAATCAAATGAAATCAAATATATTTATAAAGCTCTCTGCATACAAAAGTATTCAAACAAACAAACTGTCGTCTTGGCACCGCTGACCCAGAAAGGAAACGATATCTTGGGTATCAGTCCATGTAGCGAGCTACACTACCCACAGTCACCGAGGTCGACACCACAGGACAAGTGCAGCTGGGAGGACCAGTGGAGGAGAACACTGAGAGGAGTTAAAAGTAGATAAAATTTCAAATGAACTTAAAACCAATAAGAGCAACTAAGAAATGAATAAATACATAAATGAATGATTATGCAATTAAATTATTACAATAAACACGTTATTATTAAATACATTATTATATTAAATTAAAATAAACTAATAAACAAGTGAGGAAATAGAATAAATAATTATCAGTCAAATAGATAAAAGTTAAATAAAGTAAAAATAAATGAATAAATGGGATTTAGCTATAAGCCAAATTAAAAAGGTCTTGAGATTCTTTTTAAAAGCATCAACAGTCTCTGCAGCTCTGAGGAACTCAGGCAGGCTGTTCCAAAGTCTGGGGCCGTAATGATGAAACGAGGCCTCGCTGTAGGTTTTAGTCCTGGCTTTAGGAACAATCAAAAGGCTGATACATGTACCAGTGTAGCCACAGCTTTAAACCTAATCAAGACTATTTGACATACGGATTTGTAATTGCATAATTGTGACCTCTACATCTTTCTTCTGTTACAAAATGTCCATGCATTGTCAAAGTTTGAGTGTAGGCATCATAACCATATTAATCTACACACATTCTGTTTCATACACACAGTGAAAGATGCAACACTAGTTTACACACCTGGACACAAAAGAACACTCAACTTTAGAATAAAATAAAATAAAAATATTTATTCAACTGATTGTAAGACTAGGAGCTATAACATTTTTAACTGTCCTGGCTTCAGTCTGACTGAGCTGCATTTTACTTGTAGAAGGCCACATTTACAGCACACAGACCCTGCAACATGCAAGTGCTAAAATTACCTGCACTTAAAGCAGCAGTGATAAAATCATCTGCTCATTTATTTCTCACACTCAAAACTTTGTTTCCAGTTTTTTTTTATCTCTCTTAATTTCTGTGCAGTTGTGTAAACATTTGGCACCTCTAATGTATTAATTATATTACAGTAAACTTTTTGTGCATCATAAAAACTGACTCTTGAGAATGTGAGATGATGAGCAGATGATCTTCTGCAACCATCATGAACAAGTTGAGTTAAGAGGAAGTGGTTTTTGATGGTAATCTCTTCTTCGTGTAAATTACGAGCTAGATCAAGTCTGTGGAAACAATTTGACAGATAGTACACAGAACTTCCACAATATAGGTCAAAATGTCTTGACATCAACCAAAAATAAATGATATAAGCAAACACAACACTGCAGGACTTGACATGCATTTAAATATAGTGTACGTCACATCAACTGTAGCAGTGTGTGCTCTGTTTCCTTTGATGATACCAAATGCTGTGTTTAAAGTCAAGCACTAAATCATTAATGTAAATATATCTGTGACTCTTTTAACGGGAAAACACCTCCTCTAAAAGGGCTATGAGTCAACCACCACTAATTATTATCAAACTTTCTTATTTTTCACTGTTGAGATGTCTTGAGAGATGCTTCCTTGACGTTATATGCAGTGTCCAACAGACAAAACTTTAGTCTGAGTGTGTTGAGGGAACTTTGTCTTTGTATTCATCGCATTTCAAGTATCACTTGCTAAATTCTCTTTCCCTCCATATTTTGGTTTCCCGAAAGGGCTGTGCTTTCTCTCTATTTGTTATCTAAGTTACAAGCAACCTCTAGAGGCCTCTAATAAACAAACCTCAAATTCTGTTTCACACACTGATGACAAATAAAGATGATATATTATGTTTCAGTGCCTTCCAAAGAACTTTTTCTTTTACTTGAAATTAACTGGTGATAATATATACTTTCGAAAAGATAACTTAGCTTCAGAAGTCTGTCTTCCTTCAACAGATAGCAACAAGCGTAAAAAGATGTATTTCATCTTGCTGAAATATTTAACTGCATCTTCCATGCATGAGTCCTGAGACTGCAAGAGTTGTGTCTCATGTACTGCTGTTTCAAATTCCCTTTTAAAACTTCTGTGGAATAATAATCTGGGCTCTGAAATTGCAGTCCTACAACTCTCTGTGTCTCATTTCTGAACTAATTATAAGTGGATAAACTAATGGTCTGAAGATATATCATAGGAAAAGTACTGTATGTGTTTTAGCTGTTTATAAAACCTAAATGATGCAGTGAGCAGCTTTTCATTCCTTAAACAACCATCATGTCAGAAGATGCAGCCTGTGGTTGTGGAAAACACATTACTTCGTTTTTAGGAGGCTGAACTTATTGGTCTGCATCAAGGGAACAAAACAAAAACACACTTAAAAAACACTTAAATCAACATAACTGAAATTCATTAAAATGTTTGGTGAAATCTCTTATAAAGGAAACAACAGTAAACAGTCATATGAGAATAAAACTGAAAACATATCCACACACTTATCAGTTTGGCTAATTGAAAAAAAAGGCAATCCTAGATATTTCAGTTTCACTATAGCTGCAGTGTAAATTCAATGGCCATATAAAGCAGTCATGTCTTGTAGGATTTTATCAGTCCATTTTTGTTTGGTCCATTTGTTTAATTTCTGTCCTTCAACTTTGCCTCATGAAGTCTTAGAATCATTCTTTCTTATCCTGTTATGAGAAAATCTAGAGCTGCATAGTTGGCTGTTGAGGAGATGTGACCCTTCCCTGTCCACATCTGAACCTTTGCGACCACAGCGTTTGAAGAGGCCCACTGCCCAGAAGGCAGTCTCAGCTGACTTCAAATTTGTTTCCAGTCACATCTGCTTTTTCCTCAGCACCTTTTACAAAGCTTCCCTTTGTGGCCTGTACACTGTTAATTAGCATGCTAGTTCAACGCTCATGCTCTATATTGTGACAGTTATATGGTAGTTTATTATTTAAGGTGGTGAATTGGTTTCAATCACTGCAGACGTTAGTGGTAGTCATTCAAACTGATCACAATAGCTTCTTTTTTTTTTTAAAGGCTATCATTATCATCATTATTATGAATATTATCAGTATTATTATTATGTTGTTGTTGTTGATTGTTTAAGACTATAGGGAAACAACCAAGACAAGGGGGACCAGCAATCTTGACCACATGTGAACTCAAGACAACAACTCTCTTCTTGACATGCAATTGTTTACATCAGAGAAACATCAACAGTCCACATCCTGTTAATGAAGGGATGTGGCAGGATCTAAAAAAATCAGCTCCAGATGTGTAGACTGCACAAGCCTGGAGACAGAACACAAAATTATCTTTTCCAGCAGAGTTTAACCTGCTCAACAAGTGAACCCAAATGCTTTTTTTCTTGTTGCAAAGCCATTTCCAATATGTTTATTTAAATAATTTAAAAGCCTTTTTGCCTCGGGACCTGCATCTGTATAATAGAGAATGTAGAGAATGCCATATCAGCTTAGATTTCTGTGCATGTTTGAACACAAATATGGAGGCAAAAGTCCAATAATAGATTTATAAATAAGAATCAGCCAGTGAGAGAGTCTACAAACATACAAAGAAGGACAATGTGCAACAGCATATAAGGAGCAGTGATGTACACAATAGTTGCAACCAATAATAAAACACAGAGCACAGTGGAATACAGTATCCAGTTTCTTTAAAAAAATAATCATAAAAAGCAAATCTCCATAGTCCAACAAGGGTAAAAAAGTGGTGGTGATCAAGTATTTTCAGACCCGTAATGAAAAGCAGAATTTATTTCTAATAAAGAAACCCAATATCAGTTTCAGCTTGGAAACAAGTTGATGGATGTGCAGTTTAAAGGACAGGTTCTCATCAGCTGGAATGCCTAATTATTTATAAGATGTGACCATTTCCATTTCAACCCCAAGAACAGTTTGCAGCGTACGAAGGTAAGATGGAAGTTGCTTGCCGTTTGAAAATAGCATGACCTTTGATTTATCTGCATTCAGTATCAACTTGAGCTGAGTCAGACGGAACTGAACAGTGTCAAAGGCTCCCTGCAACTACTCAAGGCATTTTAAAGCTGAAGGAGCTGAACAATAAATTACTGTATCATGAGCATAAAAAATGGGACACAGCATAAGACAAATCATCACAAAGATTATTTACATAAATTGTGAACAACAATGGCCCCAGTATGGAACCTTGAGGAGCGCCCTTTAGAACAACACACTGCGTTCTGTCGGATAAATAATTAGAGAATCAGTTTACAGCATGATTAGATAAGCTAGTCTTGTGGAGCCTATCTGCCAGGACAACATGGTGGACTTTAAGCTGGTCACAGACCAACTTTTCTAAAATTTTGTAGAGAACACACAATTTAGAGATTGGCTGTAGTTATTAACTCCAGAGGGATCACCACCTTTCAGCAGGGGAAGAACATAGGCAGGCTTCCATATTTTTGGAATCTTATTTTCAGAAAGAGTCAAATTAAAAATATGACACAGAGGTTCCACAGTTGACCTCAAAAAGAAAGGCTCAAGATTGTCAGGACTGGCAGATTTGCTTAGATCCAATTGCTGTAAAGCTTTAAGGACCTCAGCTACATCAAAAGGAATCAGATCAAATCCTGGATCCATAGCATTAATGGGTGACGACTGAAGATAATCCCCTTGCACATTAGATTCAGGTGAATGAGAGGACTCAAATAAAGATCCTGAAGAAACAAAGTGCTCTTTAAAATAATTAAGAATGGCTGATTTGTCAGCTGGAATTTGTGCATCTTTTACAATGCAGGCAAGCAATTAGTCTATGCTTTAATCCCCAAATGAAGATTTGATAATTTTCCAAAGGTTCCTAGGTTCATTTAGGTTACAGATAGTTTTATCAGCATAAAAATCTGAGAAGTAAAGTGATTCCTGAGCTGTCTGAATATCTTCCAGTCATCCTGGGATTTAAATTTTCTGGCCTGAGTCCAGGCATCATCCTTCGCTTTAAGGGGACTGGACAACTCAGGGGAGAACCAGAGATTGTTTCTACTCTTGACACTAAATTTGCAGAGAGGGGCATGTTTATTTATAATAATACTAAACGTATCATAAAAGTACTTCCATGCCAGCTCTACATCATTAAAAAGTGAGTTTCTGGACCAATCAAAGTGCCATAGATCACGATGAAAACCCTGCTCACAGAAATGTTTATAATCCCCTTTAAGAATAATATGTGGCCTTGTTTTTGGGAGCTTAGCTCATCTGATAGTGGTAATAACACAATGATCACTCATGTCATTTGCAAAACTACTATATATAATATATACTTAACGTGTCGTAAGGTTTTGACCTATTTAATAGTTTAGATACAAGTTCTAAATCATCTGTACTTTCAGAACATGATTTCCTAAATACATGCTCTTAACCACAAATAAATAAATTAATAACTGCACTGTGTTGTAGATATGGTTGCTTCTATTTTTGAGCATATTTTATGTTTAAAAGAAGACAACACTGACACCTTGTGAAGGTTTTGTATAACTACATCACAGGCCCAATTCTTGAAAGCTAGAGTTGCAGCTGCCTTTTTATTAATGAGCCTATCTGCATAGCGTGCAAAATACTTCCATTATATACTGGCCTTAACATGGAAGCTCATACTGACAACTTTTGTACGGTGGCCCGAAAGTGCAAAACACAAAGACAAAAGAGAGAACACGACAAAAGAAAAAAACATGACACATTAACCAAAACAGAAAAGGTAGGTAGCCTCAGGCAACATGAATCATCCTGATTAGATGAAAGAAATGTTGAACATTTGAACCGGAAAGATGCCATTTCTAGGCGTACAGTCATTAGACTGACGCAGCCGCCATCTTGGATGGGTGCCCCATGTGACCCCTGTGTATTTATTTTTACTAGTGACAGTGTATGTCCAGCCACAACAGTCGTAACTCCCTGACTTTTTATCCAATTTTCACATGGTTTGGTTTGTTACAAACAGCAGAGATGTAATCATGATAGGACACTGTCACACTTGGTTTCATGCTGAAACCAAGAGGGGATTCCAGTGTCACAGCAGCATACAGCAGGATGGAAAGGTGAGAAACATTATATACATACATAAAAGAAACATTATATACATACATAAAACAAAATATAACCAATAGGATGAAGTCTTTCTGGTCTGCACTTAATGCTATTAAAAATCAAGAGATTAGA
>JBAMYA010043683.1:0-13137 GCA_037176975.1 Arrhamphus sclerolepis | reverse complement strand
GCTTGCGTGGGTTCTCTCCGGGTACTCCGGCTTCCTCCCACAGTCCAAAGACATGCATGTTAGGTTGATTGGTGTTCATAAATTGATCCTAGGTGTGAGTGAGAGTGTGAATGGTTCTATGTCTCCATGTGGCCCTGCGATGGACTGGCAACCTGTCCAGGGTGGACCCCTGCCTTTCGCCTGAAGTGTGCTGGGATAGGCTCCAGCAGACCCCCGAGACCCTGTACAGGAAATAGCGGGTATAGATAATGGATGAAATTGATAATAATAACAATAATGCTACAGACTGGAACCTCTACCCTGGCACAAACTCTTTGATCCATTATTCAGAAAAGTGATTCAACTTCTCTTCTTCTCTAGATCTTCTACACAAATCCACGCTACATCCTCTTCTTCCACCTGGTGGTCAACGATATGATCCAAGTGACGCTGACTGTCGCACTTTTCATCATCAGCTACATCCTCTACAAGATCCACATCTCTGTCTGTTGCGTCTTAATCCTGATTGCTCTCTTCACCACTGAAAACACTCCTCTGAACCTGGCTTGCATGGCGGTGGAGTGCTACATCGCCATCTGCATGCCCCTTCGTCACGTCCAGATCTGCAGCATCAGGAGAACGCGGATCTTGATTGGTTTAATCTGGATGACCAGCATGCTCTCTGTTCTTCCTGACCTCATCATCACACTGGCCTTAGAGCCACGGGAATACTTTAATCACCGTATCTTTTGCCTCAGAGAAACTGCTTTTCGAAATCCCGTCATCATCAAGAAGAGAGATTTTACATATGTCACCTATCTGATTATAGTTTGGCTTGTTATCTTTTACACTTACTTCAGGATCATGTTCACAGCAAAAAGAGCGAACAGTGATGCTAAAAAGGCTAGAAACACGATTATCCTCCATGGATTTCAGCTGTTATTGTGTATGGCAACATATGCTGAACCTCTGCTGAGACAGGCTCTGCAGAAATGGTTCCCTCAAAATTATTCAGATTCCCTGTTTGCTGGTTATATAATTGTCATGATCTTGCCACGGTCCATTAGTCCAATCATCTATGGTGTAAGGGATAAAACTTTCAGGAAGCACCTGAAAAAGTATTTATTATGTAGAGCTTGCTCACGGTGAGAATCAAGCCATGGAGGCCTTCAGACATTAACGCTACAGAGAGTCAACGTTTTATTTTCAGTCAGAGTTCTGGAATGAAGATATTTTCCTGTAAATCTTGAAATGACAACTTTATTATCACATTATGGATGTAACATTGTTAATGTAATAAAGAAGTATTTGACTGTAATAGATCCAGGTCAATCTCAACATGTCAGGCTGCAACGTATGTATATTATTGTTCCTTTTCTATTTTTTTACTTACTCGATTAATTCAGAATTTTAAAATGATCTATGAGGTTTATATTGAAATAAACCAGATGTGTGCATTTGCATCTGCCGTCTGAACGGACAAGGATGCTGCTTTAGGCTGATTTAGGTCATATGTTTACCAGAGTTCGGTTTGTTCCTCTACGCGTTCCAGAGTCAGTTACGGTGTTCCACAAGGTTCTAGACTTGGAACAATTTTGTTCACCCTTCACGTCTTCTTTAGGTAACATCACTAGAAAACATGACATTAACATTCACTGTAATGCTGATGACACTCAGCTCTATTTATCCATGAAGCCCCGTCACACAAATCCACTTCTAAAGCTACAGACCACAGAGATAAACTGCATGGATTACGTGTAATTTTATGATTCTTAATTCTATCAAAACCAAAATCAAAATTTTTGGTCCTGAACAATTCAGTCATTTAATTTCTCTTGACAACATTAGTATCACTTCCAGCACCACCAATGAGAAATGTTGGAGCCATTTTTGACTAGAATTTGTCACAAATCAAACATGGCTTTCTTCCACCTGAGTTAGAAAAAATAAAAAAAATCAGGAATTTCAAGTAAGCCAAGTAAACTTTATTGTCAAAACTGCCATTTGTACAGGACAGAGAACTGAAATTGTGTTTCCCTCATATCCCTGGTGCAAAAATTAAACATGAAGTATAAATAGAAATATAGAAATAAAAATGTATTCTTGTTAAAAGGTATCTAAGGAAAAAAATGCAATAAAGCTAAAAATATTTATATATTCAGTATAATCTGGCAAGTACTGTACAGGATGAAAGTGTAAACAGTGTGGTCTTCTCTACTAATCCAGATACTTCTGCTAAGATGCTTCAGTTGATGCAAAATGTTGCTGCCAGAGTTCTGACTGGTACTGCCAGGACACATGACATCTCCCCAGTCTTACCTTCACTACCTTGGTTATCTTTTCAGTTCAACAGCAGAAGCTTGTGGAAGCTTGTATGCAAAATTTCACCAAATCACGCATGATCTAGGCCAGTTCAAACAACCAGTACCGTCTCTGCAACGCAGGTCAGCGCTGAGAAGGGAGCTGACTTTGAACTGGATGGATTAAGAAAAGTTCCAAACAAACTAATTATCCTCAGTATTTTACTAACAATGATGGAATCATTAATGATGAGGGTGGAACGAGACTTTAATAATTAGAAATCCAAACTCCATGTTTCTCTCTGCAGTAGAGGGGAGAAAAACCAGAGGTATGTAAATAAATGCAAAAACAAGTTGTCAGCTGACTGTGATGGTAAAGATATGACAAAAATAGTCAAAAAGGTTATTGATGCAGTTGTTCAACCACTGACTTAGGTCTGAAATCTCTCAAAACTGTCAAATTTCCAAAATAAATAAAAATAAAAAATGCAAAACTCATCCCACCATACAAAAATGGAGACAGATTCCAGCTCACTAATTACAGGCCTGTTTCTTTACTCCCACAGTTTTCCAAAATCTTAGAAAAACTATTTATTTATTCATTGAATATGAAAGCCATACATATTCTATATTGCTCACTTATTTTGCCTTATTTGAATTACTGTGTGGAAGTTTGGGGCAACGCCTACAAATCCTCCAGAAAAGAACCATCAGACTGGTTCAGAAGGCAGGTTTCCAGGACCACTAATGAGTTATTTAGAAACTTCCAGATCTGGTAGAATTTCAATCAGCTCAGCTAACGTATGAAGCCAGAAAGAGACAATTACCAGATAACATCCAGAAACTCTTTACTGATAGAGAGGGGGGTTAAGATTAAAGGAGAAACCTGAACTTCAGGACCAACCATGAAGAGAATGCAGACTTCTGTCAGTGGTGTGAAGGTTTGGAATCAACTCAGTGAAGACTGAAGCAATGTCCAAGGATGAGTTTGTTTAAGAAAAGCCTCAGACTGATGATTTTCAACAAGTACCAGGCTACAGTCCTCCTGCAGTGGCTGCAGGTTCAAGTCCCAGTCTGCAAGCCTTTGATGCATGTCTTCCCCATCCTCTCTCTCCCCTGTTTCCTGTCTCTATGCTATAAATAAAGGCCACTACAGTGCATCCATTATCTATACCCGTTTATTCCTGTGACATAGAGCCAAAAAGGTATTTAAATAAAATCTATTAAAAATTCTCCAGATGGCCTCATCTGACCTGAAACACCAGAATGGGAGACTTCTGGAAACATCTGTCTGGATACCAAACACTGACTCTGTCAGAGAGATTATGTTTTAGTCATTTACTTTAAGTCCACCAAAAGAAAAAACAAACAAAAATAGAAAACAACAACAACAGCAGTATAGACGCACACATTCTGTAGACCAGTGAGGATGCATGTCAATACGACTAATGGAAACAAATCAACGTGTTCACAAAAGAACAAAACCAAAACATTACTTTTTATTTCCAACTGACCTTTTCAGGTCCGTACTCAGTCCTGTCGGCCTTCACACGGTTCCCCACGTTTAACTGGTGTAAATGGAGATCACTTTAAAAAGAGATTTAAGCAACTTGTCAAAACAGATCAATAATCCAATTCTGGGTGCTAAACCTGTATTGTCTTTCCAGACCTGCAGTGTAAATGTGGCCAAGGAAATCCTACACCACAAAGATTTAAACTGGTCTCATGATAAAAAATAAATAAATAAAGAGCAAATCTATGTGAAAAGGTGGAATCAGAAAGCAAGCAGAAAGTGTGTGTGTTGGGTTGTTACAGTTATGTTTAAAAATAAATAATAAAGTTATCATAAGGATAATATTGCAGTTGAAGTTGCTGGTTCGCTGTCTTGACTGCATAATTCCCTCTTGTGAAAATCCTTCAACCAATGTCTGAAGTTGATCAGCTATTTAAGGACATTACAACCCCAGTTCTTGCTTTCAAATTGAGATTCGTTTATTTTACCTATTTATTACTCATGAATGAGTTCTGTTTTACCTTTTAACTTTGCTACATTTTTCCCTATTTTTCACAGTTGAAACCAGTTGTCAGTTGTCATGAGCAGCTGCAGTTCCAACTGGTTTGTTAAATCTGAGCTGGTTTGTCTGTGCAGGGTCACACCTGGTGTCCTGCTGGTTGCTTTGTTGCTGTTGCAGGAGCTGCTGTGTTAACTTTAGGTACCTTTTATTTTCTGTCAGCACCAGGCCCTGTTACATGTTGATGGTCTGAGCTTTTTTCTCACTAAAGAACAAAGCTTTTTTCAGCAGTTATGTTTGTCCTTTTTTAGTTCACTGCTTTGATTCATTATTTCAGAGTGTCATTTTTTTGTTCATTATGAAATATCTTTGCTTTTCTTTAGACTGCTGCTGTAAGAATATGGTGGAATATGGAATATGCTGTATAATGTTGTTAGTGTGCATCTGTTTTCAGGATGAACATTCCAGTATAATCTAACTGAACAACTACTGAGGATAACTGAAGCTCAGAAGGTTGGAGTGATCTAAATGTATTCTTAGATAAGATCCTGAGCTCCACATTGTTCCCATAGAAATCCTCGGGTGAGTTATTTTTCATTATATGGTAAATGGTAAAATGGTAAATAGCTTACACATGTAGCACTTTTCCAAGTGTATTTCCAAAGTGCTTTACGCTGTAGACCTCCACCCATTCACACACACATTCATACACCGGTTGTCAGTGGAGCCATACAACAGTGCTGGTCAGACAGCCAGTTATGAAGCTACACGCTGATGTTACTTCTGTTGAGTCTGTTTCTTGTGGTAAATCATGTAGAAAGTTTTATTGCAGCGCTTTTGATGCAGCTACCTTCACCTCAGTGAATAAAGTAAAAGTCTGTTACTGTTACATGTGCAGACAATCATATGTTAGCACACAATATTTTATATTTTTAATACGTTGCATAATTTCTACTTCCAGCAGCTGCAGAGCATCATGAAGCACATGTGAAAACATGTACTAACAACAATAATAATAACAACACTATAATACAGTTATATTCCATCTTTAGCTCCATCCTTTCTCCTTACTCCAGCTGTTTGCTCCTGAGCAGGAAGTGAGTGGTAAGTAAATACTTTCTTAAAATAGCGATATATTAAACTCCTAAAAAGTGCATCACAGGGAAATGCAAGCAACTGTTGTCTAAGCACTATGGAGACTTCCATCCACATTAGTTATTCTGATATTGCCATTTGATTTGGTTTATAAATATTAGTTCCATCTTTCACTCATCTTCAAGAGTATTTATTTTCAAGCCTGTAAAGTTGTATTGAGCTCTAAACAGTTTTCTCCCATCAAGATTATTTTGCTTTATTTCAACTGTTGAGGAATATTTGAATAAGTGTATGCTTTCTGCTGCATATTCCAGGGTCAGCCTTCCAGAGACGAGCATGTCATCTACCAATGTGACACTGGAAGTTCGGTATCAAGATTCCTTTGTTAAAGCTGTGGCCAAGAATGTGATTGTTTTGCTTCTGGGGATTTCCATCAGCTACATCAATGGCAGTCTCATCCACACCTTCTCCAAACATCAGGTATGATATGCCTTCAATCAGAACCTGCTCAGGCTATTTTGGACCACATGGGACTCAGTACAACATAGAGCTACACAGTTAGGACAAGGTGCAGCACATCTACATACATACACATATATACATGGTTAAGTTATCACAACACTGTTTAGTATTGACGCAACAGTAGAGTTTGTGAAACAGAGATAAGGAGTCCAGATACGTAAAAATTGTCCCTTTGTAGAATGAAAAGAGCAGGTCAAGTATTCTAGAGGAAAAAGCTCCATAACAAGTTTGTGCCAAGTTATTTTAAAAGGAGGCTTGTCTCTAATCCATGACGAGAAGATGTTCGTACGAGCAGCATTGGTGAGGTTATCATACAGCCTGCCAGAACCAGGACTGATTCTGCTGTCCATGTGTCCCAAGAGTAGAGACAGGATCAAAGAACAAGGCAACTCCAAATATGTCGCTCATATCTTTCTGGACGTCTAGCCAGTATGTCTGAATTGCAGGGCAAGACCAGACACAGTTAGTGTATGTACCCAGTGCTGACTTACATTTAAGACAGTTAGGGGAGGTTTGAGGGTTCATTTGATGTCTCCTGCTAGGAGGAATTTGCAGTCTATGAATAATTTTAAACTGTAAGAGCCTAGCTCAATTACAAACAGATATTTGTTTTGCATGATTCCAAATGATATCCCACTCTCCCTCTTCAATAACCACACCCTATTCAGTTTACCATGTTTGTGTAACATCTGGAACTGTCAGTGTAACCCAAGTCTGATTCAGCATGTTGTAAAAGCAGCAAACCACCTTCTTACCTGGATGTTTAAGCAGTAATTACAGACAAGGTGGCATCAGAGGCAAATGTAGTTTTTCTAAATATAAAATTTCAAAGTTGGGGGTATCTAAAAAAAAAAGGCTTCTGTGGAGGCCATATTTGGTCTGGATTAACTCAAGTGAAGATAAGGAAGATCCCAGAAATAAGTCACTCATGTTTTTAATTCCCTGGCTGGTCCAAATATTATAACCTGTATCTGTCATATATGCCATCTTTTTTAAGACAGAGGACAAGGAAAGGGCGTCAATGGACAGTGAGTCATGTAAATAAATTACATTTCTTTCTCGGCAAAGCGGCTTGGTAATCAGCACGTACACACCCTCCCCAGCCAACCTTCAAAACCCAACATGTGGTACTTTAGGCAAGTTTATTTGTAGATTCGTACACAAGGCAATTCAAAGGGCTTTACAGATACATAAAATCATAAAAAGGCAAATAAAATCATGACCTGAGACCTGAGTACAGAACTAATATGGTCCGGACTGGAGCAGCAGCATTCTGTACTGCAGCTGTCTCACAGCTGGTTCACAGAGCCCAGTTAGCAGCTGGTACAGTAGTCTAACCTGCTGGAGACAAATGCATGGATTAGTCTTTCTACGTCTGGTTTAGACACTATTCCTTTGATTCTGGCAATATTTTTAGATGGTAAAAAACTACAGACATGATTGATTTAATGTGACACAATCAATCGACAGACCCATGTTCTCCTGCCATTGGTGACACATAGGTCTGAGTGTCATCTGCATAGTGTGGTAGGACACATTATAATTGCATATTAGCTGGCCTATTGGAGGCATGTACAGATTGAACAATAGGGTCTGAGGATTGACCCTTTGGTCTGAGTCACAGCGGCCAATTTCAACAAAGTATCCCTGTCCCAGAGATAGGACCTGAACCAATGTAAGGCAGTACCAGAGATTCCCACCCAGTCTTCTAATCTCTGTAATAAGATCACATGACAGTTGTGTCAAAGGCAGCGCTCAGGTCCAGCAGAACTAAGACTGAGACTTTGCCTGCATCTGTGTTCAGGCAGATATTGTTTGTCACCTTGATCAGAGCTTCTCAGTGCTGTGGTGGGGCCTAAAGCCTGATTGGAAAGTATGAAAAACATTGTTAGACAGGAGAAAGTCAGTAAGCTGTTGGTATATAACTTTTTCTAACACTTTGCCTAAGAATAGCAGGTTTGATATGGGCCGGTAGTTGTTCAGGAATGTGGCATCAAGACTGCTTTTCTTTAAAAAAGGCTTCATGACAGCAGTTTTTAAGGCCTTTGAAATTATGACTGAATTATAGAATTATAGAATTGGCTTATCTCACATTCATAACTGAAATTATGAAAAAAAACACCCAAATGGCAATTGTTGGGTGAGTGCATTGTCTCTGCATATGGCACAAACACCCCCACACCTCCGGTTTCGTCGTGTTTCAGACACAAAATTGAAATGAGATGGACTAGAGTCAATCAGGACTGCATTAGCTGTGTTTTTATCAAGCTATGTCTCAGTTAAAAACATAAAATCAAGATTGTTGGCGTAAATGAAAGTATTAATTAAGAATGATTTGTTACTTAAAGATCTGACATTGAGTACCGCGTGCTTAAGATTAGCTAGAGTCAAAGTGGATGCTGTGTTTTTGCAAGGGACATGGGCAGGATTTCTCTGATCAGACAGTCTGATTGTCCCTATCTTATTGAATCTATGTGGTTTGACAAAAGTCTGTATTTAAGAAGAGAACACTCCCTCCCTGGACTCTGGTTGATATGGGGTTTAGCAACATAGAGGCCCTTAGCGTCCCAGACAACAGCACTGATGCTGTTGTAAGTAACAGCTGTGGGCTGCTTTGGTTGGTGGAGTAGGCTGAAGAGGAAGAGGGGCACAACTCCTCTTTGAGGACAGAATCCTTGATCAATCTTGCCATGTCTGGCATGATCAGGAAGTCTCATGGGTAACAGTGGAGATGAGAACGATAATGAAGTGTCACTGGAGAGTGTAGATGCAGCAGGATGGTCCCAGATGTGTGGTGAGGGCCGAGGTGAAGGTGATGGAGCAGTTGCTGCCTCTGAATCCTGTATTCGGGATGCTGGAGGTGCTGCTGTGGGGTCCTTGGGTGTTGAGGCAGGAGATCTCCTCTTCTCTCTCAGCAGCAGCACAGGACCCAATCCTGGCCTGTTCTGATGCCTCAGAACGTGGAGGAGATCATCTGTCAGTCGTCTCACTCCAACTCTGTTCAGGTGTGGGTTTTTCCTTTGAACACATCATGTCTTAGCTAGAAAACATTCAAGTTCTCAATGAAATGCAGTCCTGGACAGCCATGTGTTTAACTGAAGCAGCTGGCTGAATTTTTTCATTCTCATGTCGAAGTTTGGGAGACGTCTACTAATGAACATTGGTATTGCCACTTTATCAAGACTCAAATAGAAAAGAATAGTTTCTTGAAATCTTTTTTTAAGATTTCAGATTACCACACCCACATGAACGATCAACTGTTTCACCCCGCGTGTTTTACCAGTACCTCCAGTAGTAGCTTTGTGATGTCAGAGACAGTCACACTTGGATAGCTGCAAGTAACTATTCTGTTTTTGCTGTGTGAGCCTCCCGAGCATCACGTGCATTTGTTGACCAGCTGATGAGAGAAGAACAGGCGAGGAACTGCTGGCTCTTGACGTTCATCGTGATAATGTTAATAAATGTGGTGACCAGTGTTGTGTGTAACTCGTTACAACATAGCGCGTTACAGCAACGTAACAACTTTTTAGTGTAACTCACTACCACCGAAAATTTAGTTACGAAACGTAGCTCCTTTTCCAATTTAGCATAACGTTACTTTCCCCAGGGACATATTGGACAGCAGCACTGCTTCTCAGCTTCACGCTTGTGCAATGGTCCAGAGCTCCCATTTCACACAGCCACACTATCCAGTGCACCAGTGGAAACACTGTTCAGCCTGGGGGGTCTTGTGCTGACCCCCAAAAGAAGCAGAATATTAGATAAAGTCTTTGAAAGACTACTCCTGATGAGGTATAAGCACACAGCTGATCTGGAATAAGTTGCCATGCTGTAGCTTAGGCCTACACCCAATACCCTGCTTTCTATCTTTTTTCTTCCCATGATCACACTGTGAAGAAAGGTCAGCATATCCAGGTAGCATAGCCTTTTTTAATGTTGGGACTAGTCATGTGTTAACTTGTGTTTGATTTTATTCTGGCTCAAACGTCTTTGCCCCCAACTGTATTATGCCATTTCATTTTATTTACTCAAGTCAGTGACATCAAGCCTTTTTTAGGTTATTATTTTTTTCTGTTGGGTTTAGATGAGGCATGTTTTATTTTGTGACATATGAGTCATATTGAAGTTTTTATGTTTTTCCAAAGGAGGCTCTGTTGAGACTATTTTAATTGCTATTGTTTCATTGTGCTTTGGTGCTCCTTTCAGTCTCCTTACACTCATTAGGCCAATTGGCCAGGCACCTACAGTGTAATAGCTGCTGCATGCCGCTACAACAGCTTCAACTGATAGTTCCACTTTGATTGGCAGCTGGGAGGCGTGTCTTCCTGGGTGGGGTCGACTTCAACATACATAGTTCTATTGCAGCAATGCCACGTCCAGGCTGTGGCAGTGCAAAGTGCACTCTTATTATATGATTGACTACAGCTAAAATAATTTTAGAAACTTTTCTGGAGGGGTTTTAAGTTCTCATGTGGAGCACTAAATAATACTGGATTTTATTAATCATGTTATTTGGAAGAAATTTTTAAAAATGGACTGTGAATGTGATTTTTTTTTTTTTTATATCAGAAAATATGCAGATATAAAACTAGTTACTTCTCTTAGCCATTTACATTTTGCATTTCTGTTGAGTCACACGGTAAGTTTTAGTGTTGGATGTTGGATACATAAAAAGATGATACTTTTAGGTCACACAGAGCCAAATGTCTTGTATAACATAAATTTAACAGAGATTGCAGAAAATCTCTGCCCCATACTTTCCACTTTCTAATCTCTGCACTGGTGACAAAACCTGTGAGAAGTGGACTACTACGGAAAAGCATGTTAAAAATGTTATATAGCAATATACATAAGTGCTACCTTGCAGCCTGTTTATGCCCATCTGTCTGCAAACATAATTCTTAAAAATAGTCTGTACTGAGTCTAGAGTAACATGTTGAACCTTTGTTCTCTTAACTGTGTATCCTCCAGGTTTTCTACACAAATCCTCGGTACATCCTTTTTATCCACCTGGTGGTCAACGATATGATCCAAGTGACTGTGAGCATCATCCTGTTCATCATCAGCTACACCATCTACAAAATCAACGTTTCTGTGTGTTCCATGCTCGTCCTCATTGCCGCCATGACCACTGAAAACACCCCTCTGAACCTGGCCTGCATGGCGGTGGAGTGTTACATTGCCATTTGCATGCCTCTCCGCCACCTTCACATCTGCACCATCAGGAGAACATTAATACTGATCGGATTGATTTGGGCAACCAGCATGATGTCCGTTGTTCCTGATCTATTCATCACCTTGGCTACAGAGCCACTGGACTTCTTTTATTCCAAAGTGTTTTGTCTCCATCAGACTGTCTTCCCAAAACAGCTCATCATCACAAAGAGGGATTTCACATATGTAGTGCTTCTAATTATTGTTTGGTTCACTATATTTTTCAGTTATTTCAAGATAATGTTCACTGCAAACACAGCAACCAGGAATACAAAGAAAGCCAGAAACACAATCGCTCTGCATGGCTTTCAGTTGGTGCTGTGTATGACAACATATGCAGCTCCTCAGCTCTTAAATATAGTGCAGAAATTGTTCCCCAAGACTCAGAGTGACTCCATTTTTGCTTATTACATTATAGTACAGCTCCTGCCTCGATCCATAAGTCCAGTCATCTATGGTGTGCGAGACAAGACTTTCAGGAATTACTTAAAACAATATCTAGTGTGTAAAACTACAGGAGTGTGAGAGACATTTCAAAGACCTTTCAGGGCTTCGTTTTTACCTAAATCTGGACATCACTTAAAAAATTATTTCTGAAAAGTGTGAAGTTTGAACACTTGAATACATCACTTTTGCATCAATTTTATTCGCAACTAATATGGAAATAAAATTAAACATTTGTTGCGTGTGTGTCTTGTGAAAAAAAAATTCTTATTTGAAACAAAAATGTCAATGGAAAGAAAGCAAGGAAGGAAAAGAAATCCCATGAAGGAAATTATACTATAAGTTAGAAAGCATACATACAAATATGTTAATATAAGCACTGCTTTGGAATGGAACATACTGGGAAATGAGAAAACTCATTTCAGTTATTTGTATTGATTGATTAACTGATTGATCAGATGTATTGCATGTATAAAGTTATCTTATGTGTTATCTAATATGTACTTTATAACCTTGGAAAAGACTTTTGTAGTAGGGTGTAAATATGTTTAATCCTGCTGTTGGCACTTTTAACATGGGGGTCAGTGGGGATTTGCTTTGTTTTGGAGCCTGCACCTAGTGGTCAGAGGAGGAACTGCAACAAAACATAGTTTCTGGATGAGTTTCAGCCTGCAAGTGAGATGGTTGCCGCTTCCTTCTGACGATCCACCAATCAGCTTGACTTCGCATGATGTCATATGAGGATCATGAGCACCTATTTAACTCCTGCAGCAGATCATTCACATCAGAACAGGTTGAGTTTCCTTCATGATGAAGGCTCCGTCTTACAGTTTATACAGATCAAGCCTCCCACAAATGTAAAACTATTGAATATTCAAGCATAAATATTTTCTGAATGTTTTCTATCCAATGATTTATCTGTTTTATATGGCTGTGCATGATGCTCTGTAGTGTTTGTTTTACTGTGTGCATTTTGTCTTCAGCAGTTTCCGGCATGAATTTTACACCCGTGAAAGTCAACATGACAGAGCCGGACTTTGTTACGGTTGTGAGCAGAAATATGACTGTCATGATCTTAAGCATCACCATCCTCTCTGTCAACGCTGCGATGGTCTACACCTTCAACAGGCATCATGTGTGTGTTTCATTTTATGGCATTTCACTGACTTTGTGGTTAGTTCAAAGGAAGAGAGTGCAGCCAAAAAACAGCTTCTTTTTTAACTTTTACATTTTTTTTTCGAGCTCCTTTGCCCTGCTTCATCATCGGATTACTCCTTCATAGTGCTTTTCAGTGCCCTCATACCGTATTTATGTTTCCATTTATGTAGATCACCGTGCAGGAAAGTTATTTAAGGAGGTCAGTTAACAATATATCCATTTTTCTCTTTTACTGACTGGCACAAAACAAAACAGTCCAGCAACTCACACACTGCCTTAATGACATTAAAGCATGGCTTTCTCTTAACTTCCTTAGTTTAAATGATAACAAGACAAAAGTCATGTTGTTTGGACCGAGTTGCTGTTCCTCCCCCAACGTAGATCTCGGCTCACTGTCGTCCTGTCTCAGGGAC
>JBAMYA010043682.1:0-13137 GCA_037176975.1 Arrhamphus sclerolepis | reverse complement strand
CCTGAATGGAGCCATACATTTCATAAACATTGATTTAAGAGGTACAGACAGTATGGATGGACATACGAACACATCTGCAAATAATATAGCGATGGCACTCATTGGTACATTAATTGTGACTCCCGTTCACAGTATGTGAACGGGCTGTTGTGGCTGTTTGTGGTTCTTCCACACTTTACTGGGGCTCCTGTTTGTTTAATGAATATATTTAAATTGTTAAGTAGCTAATATGTTGCATTTCTTCAGACTTCACTCTCCCAATCCACCAAACAGCAACAGCCTGTTTGGCAGAGATTTGGCAAATCTTTCATGGGTGCAACCTATATACTCAGTTCTGCCGCTCATCCCACAAATGCATGTTCCTTATAAAAATGCCACCACTTAAAAGAGAAATAAATCAGGCTTTCCAATTTTCTGAAATTTATTGCCAAGAAGACTGTTACAGCGAAAGAATAACTGTCAAAAAACACATTTCCTTACTTTTTGTTGCCTAGTTTATATCAACTAATAGGGCTAATGATATGACCTCAATATCACGTTTAACTGAAGAAGTTACCCCATTTATGATTAATGAACGATTAGTTTTGCATCGTTTTATTTTTTGTCCTTTTTGTCAGATCACTGACAATGTCTTTGCTGAAAATATAATCTACTACATATCTTAGTATGCATCTTTCATTTTAAAATAAGTGAAAGGGAGCACCCACAGTATAACTGTATTTAGCAATTAAAAGAATATTTAAAAGAAGAGAAATAATTGACATGAGCAAGATTACAGTGATTATTGGCTCCCAATGTCGTTTTTGATTACTTTTCGATTAATCAAATAAATAATAGCCCAGCTATATCAACTAATGTAGTTAGATGTGACATTTAAAAAAGTAGTCGTTTTATTTTTGCAGGGTTTGAGTTCCCTTTCAAAAAAAAATACCAAACGCACATTTATTCGCCGTTTGTGCTTATTTTATATGATTTATTTCCCGTCTGCATCTCTGGTTCTGGTTCTGCTGCGTATGGTCTGGGGGAACTCCGCCAGAGTGACGTCACGGGCCGCTGACAGCGGAGGCGGACCTGGAGGAGCTCCACAGCGTGTCTGAGCAAAATGAAACATGGATGAGGAGGTCGCCGAAAGTTGGGAGGAAGCTGCCGATAGTGGGGTAAAAAGTGAATTATGCCTTTAGTTAAAAACGAACATGCGTCGAGACGCTCATCGATATTAGATGGGTTCTGGTTTCTTTTTTCTCCCCCCACAGCAGTTCACCGAAACGTCTCTCCGCGTCAGCGGTTCCCCGGGGCCAACAATGTGGCTAAAGCTAATGCTAGCAAATGAAACTTCAGCTTCAAGCTGAAAACGGACTTTTAAACTGCCCGAGAGTCGGCTGTTTTAATATTTCCCCTGACATAAATCAGAGCCGTTGTTAATCCATCGACGACCGACGAATGGCTAAGATAGAGGAGAGCAGCTAAAGCCTGTGGAAGAGTTGAAAATGCTAATGTTGCTAACGTTAGCTCGTCTGGGGCTAGTTTCATGTTGAAAGTGTCTCACTTTAATTTTTAACCAATTGATAATAAACAGACCTCCGCCTGAACACGAGAAGCCCCGGTTATGACATACGCTCGTATTTGCTTCGGCTACATTTTATAAGCTTGAGAAAATGTAAAGTTTCAAAAAATACCGTGCTAGACTGAGCACGCAGTGGGCTAAACTAGCTCCGAAGACGAGTTGAAGAGGTCGAAAATGTTTGGTTTTATTTCAGTAAACTCAACATAAGGTGGTTATATTCGCTAGATAAGTTGTTGGATGGCTTTGAAATATGTGTAACTACACGGTCGTTTAACTTTTAATAATGATAACTTTTTGTGTGTTTTGCCGTAGTTGACAGTGCTGAGTTGTTCGGCAACAACTTCAGCCATGTTGTGAAATAGTGCCAGGGGTTGTTGAGCTGGTTGTGTTGCCAAACTGGTCAGTGTCTACATTCAGCTGACATTAGCAGCCTAACGTCACGGTATTTTTGGCAGACTATCGATTACGTCGAGAACGTGACTGTGACGGGAAGCTGGTCAGGACGTGAGGCTGAGTTAACTGCTGCATTTTCAGTCACCTTTCACTGGTTACACACATCAGATGTTGGCCAACAGAACACACACACTGTTGTGACTTGGCAGCTGTCCCCCCTCCCGTGTATAAATAGCTTGTAACTGAATCTTGCTTTCCATCCACTCTCCTGATTTACTACCTGCTGCAGTTCTTCTTCTTGCCCCAAATCAATGTGATGTTTGTTTACGTAAATGCCCTGTTTGCCTCACTTTTCACCCCCACAGGAAATGGAAAAGCGGTTAGAAGAGAAACTTCGGATCAGCCAGAAAGAAAAGTAAGGAGCTTAAATGCTGAAGGAAAATTTGCTCAGAAATGGTTTTAGTTTATTGTGGCTTCTGTTTTCTTAAAAATGCCATAAGTTCACACCTATGATGCCTGTTTTGATGAGTGAGTTGTGTTCAAACTCTGAGTATGTTGAACCTGAAGTCAGGGATTTTACAAAAGCAAGGCAACTAAAATCCAAGTAAGAGGGTTCAGTTAAGCCCATTTCATAAACCAAGGTAAGTCAGAATCTATTGTCATGGTAACTGACTGTGTAAACTAAACCTGGTCGAGAGCGGTTATAGTTCCACGTCTCATCACTTTCATAAAACTGGAACAAGTTCATTTTCATCAGACAATCAATCATTTAATGTACATTTTGGAGCTCTTTGAAGGACTTCTGAGGATTTGAATAGGTTGATAGATTACAGCAGTCAAGCAGGCTAACATTTGTATTTAGGATACCTTGCCAGGTCTGTCAGTTTACTATACATTTACATAACCTATAAACATGATCTCGTCCTTCCGTGCATCACAAAGATCACCAATCACATGTACATATGTCACTCAAAATACATTGGGTTATCTTCTTTATTAGCCATTATTTTTTTGCAAATGTCAGTTTTCTTGATAACATAGCATAATTGGTATGTAGAGCTGTGTTATTTTTGTTAGCCACAACAATAAGGGTAATTTAAAAAAAAAAAAAAAATTTCACATAATTTGAGGTAGCCTGCGTGACTTCGAAGTTGATATCAGAAATGATAACTTTTAAACAGCACCTGTTTCCATATTTAAAAGTTAAGAATTTTTACCCATCATGATTAAATGTATTGACTGCATCCATTGAATTATTGTTTTCAGATTTAGTCAATTCTTGGTTAGTTTTTGTTCTTTCAAACTCAGACTTTGTTGAATGTGCGCCATATGATAAATTATTTGATGAAATTAACCTGTTTCAGCTTCATGAATGGGAGGAGACAGAGATAAACTCAAGGTATGTGGGACTAAGACTGCTCTCGACCGGGTTTAGATGACTTGAGTCACTTGCAGACTCAGAGTACAAGTTGGCTTGGTTTGTGAAATGGAAAACTCTGTTTTCCTGAATTCAGGTTCAACATATTCAAAGTTTGCTCATAACGTTCGCTTTCTGAAAAAGACATTGAACACAAACAACAGTACAACATTTTTACAAACTGGAAAATGGGGTCAATCCATAAACTCCAGAAACTGACACATTTTGCCAGGCATGCTGCTTATCTGAGAAGAAAGGAACCATTAACTAACTTGGATTAGATGTTTGTCATCAGTCCTTTGCCCACACATTTATCATAGTCTTATGTTTTTAATTTTCTCCAGGGAGTCCAGTAATTCTTCACGATCTCTGTTGAAGACAGCCATGGTGATACAGGACAACTCTTTACCAGCAGCACCCCCACCTCAGATACGCATATTGAAGCGACCTGCCAGTAACGGGTCGCTGGGATCACCAATGAGTCAGAACAGGCCCACGCCGCAGGTGAAATCTCTGGCCCAGCGAGAAGCAGAGTATGCCGAGGCCAGGAAGAGAATACTGGGCAGCGCCTGCCCAGAGGAGACTCCTCAGGACAAGACCAGCACTGACAGGTAGTAATCACACATAGAAAGTTGAGAAAGCTCTCCTTATTAACCCTCGAAGCGCCTCAGCCCCTGGTCATTGTGACCTCTGCCCTTAATGCCTTATAAGGGTTAACTGTCTGCACCTCTTCACATTTATCACTGTTGGACATGCAGTTACCAGCACTGACCAGGTCAGTAACTGGCATATAGCCTTCAGCTACAAGTCTACAGCATCTGTCCACTGCTCAGTAGTCCTTATTTAATTCCTTTGGCTAATTTCTCTTGCGTATAGATGATACACCTTTCACACAGAAAGGGGAACCCACTAATCTAGTGTAGAGGTGGCCTATCCTGAACATGTCGAAAACACTACAGTGAGCTCGACTCACAACCCGCCAGTCCACCCAGTGTGATGAGCAATAATCCTTCAAAATGTGTTGAGTTTGAATCACAGCAAAGTGATTTGTGTTATGTGACAGGAGGATGCTGTAACTTTAATAAGTAAAAGTCGAAGTGCAGCGTATCAGTTGATCAGAGCACTCATTCAGGAACACGGTAAATTTGGAAAAAGATATGACAGAAAAGTGAAATGACAAAAGAAAAAAGAAAACAAAATGATTGCTTGTGCAGAGGAAGACATTTCCCTGCAGATTCGTCATGCCAGTGCAGTTGATTAGCTAATTGAAATCAAATGACATCAGTGATCATCATCATCACTTCAGTAGCAATGAGTGAGGGAGTATCATATGGAACCACAGCTGTCACGTTGTTCAGAAGCTGCTGGAGGAAGAGCTGCAAACCCATGTGGGGTGCACTGTGGGAGCGGGTTAGTCAGCCAGTTAACGCTGATTCGTACAGGTGGTACAACTGGTTGTCATGAGAGGAAAGAGATTCTACATGAGACTTTCTTGGTTTAGGGGATAGAGAAGCAGTGGGCACGATGGCTGGATGTATTTTGACATGGATAGTTCCATGAATGTCTCCTGATCCAAACTGCTCACAGTCCTGCAGCTCTGGGAGCAGTTGGGATCAAGAATTAGGACCGAAGAGGCAAGTGACAGGAGCAGCTGCTTCAAAATGAAGAAGAGCCGAGATGTTCTTCAATATCTCATTTAGCACAAATTAATCTGACTGTTGTCAGAATGGTCACATCTTTGCTCTTCTGCTTTATTGCAAAGTTAAAGAAAGGAAAGCAGTACAAGTATTAAAAAGTGTTTAAAGGCATTATATTCTTTTTCAAATCATCTTGATTCCTGGAATGTGTTTCAGTTTTTACTCTATTCCTCAACAGATAGAGGGGAAGAAATGGGTTACAAGTTACAAGTGCCCCATAATAAGACAAAGAACAGAAACAAAGAGCCACTTCAGAGAAAATGTGGGACAGAATAAGAAATTCTGGCTTTGTAAAGTCAGAATTTTGACTTCATAAATTTGCAAACGTGATAAATATCTGTAGCTGCTACAAGACTCTGCACAAATATAAAGAAGTAAGAGTGTGGACCATGACTGTTGGTCAGGAGAGTGCGTCTTCCAAGTGCAAATGCTTATTAGAATTTTGTGATTTTTGGGCTCAGATCAAGCCTGCTTCCTTTCTTCGACTGTTAAGCATAATTTGATCATGTTGTTGAGTGCAGACATGTTGCCTCAGATGTCTGACTTTTTTTCTGATTCTCACTTTCCTTTTAGTTTCATTATCTGACTGTAGCTAATAGCAACAGACTTTCTTAATGGTGTCACGTGGTTTTGCAGGAAGTGGTGACCAATAATGATTTTCTGACGTAAAGTTAATAAAATGGAAAATAAGATTGATTTGGATTTATGGTAAGAAATTTGGCCTGCATTAATATATAAACTACAGGAGTAGTTTGGGGTTGGGTTGGAAAATATAAAAAACATTCTATTAGGATTTACATTTAAGTTCCTAAAGCTGAGGAAACACTAAATCATTCATGAAGAGATGTCTGATATGGGACGAGAGGGACTCAGTCAAAGGAAAGAGATCCAGTAAATGCATAAATTGCTGCTGGACTGTGCCAGCTGGAAGTGAATCTTGTGCAGTTTTTGTCCAGCAAGCTGGCATATCAGGGGAATGCTGTTGTGTCTAATTTATCAACGTTTCCTCTTTCCTGCCAGGCCAGGGCGCAATAACTCTACATTGCCTTCAGAGGACACCAGATCAAGCAATCACACTATCCGGCAGCCTGCTGGCCCAGATGGCACCCAAGGGTTCCGACAGCACAGATAAATGGGCCTCGAGGGCGACCTGGCCATTGAGGGGAGAGAGAGAACGGAGGGCCTCATGAGATCAAACACAGTACTGTATTCTTAAAACTTCCTTCCTTCAGTTCCCTTGTATCAGTTGAGCCGTGAGTTTGGCCACGTCGCTGCCCTCTTCTTCCCTTTTGCGTGGAACTGTCGGGGGGCGAGAAACTCCAAAAGGAAGTCAAATGGAAACGTGCTCTCCTCTCTCCCCACTCCAGTTTGTTTGGCACTGTGATTATGGACATCTTTTTGGACTCACTGTGATGATCCCCCTTTAAGAGACACCCCTCACCTCCAGTTTGCTCTCATTCTGTCCCCCTGCTGCTCCATATAAGGATGCCAGGACAGACACAAAGACTTGAGCAAAAAAAAAAAAAAGAGATGAGGCAAGATGAGGGGGGGCATATCAAATCTAGATAGCTGTTCTGCAGCAGCTTCTTCCCAGCAATAATGCCAGACATCACCATTCATGTTTTTAATTTTCAGAAATTTTTCAGATGACTCACTTAATTTTTATCTTTTGTTTTCCTTGCTTGTCTTTTATCTACACTAGGGATGCACTGATATCTAATGAATACAGGTTAACAGTCTTACACACCCAAAGAAAAGCCTCTGTAATGATAGCAACACTTTTGAAAAATAAACATCTTCATTTTGTTTTTTTTAATTTAAAAATAATACACGCATTATGTGGTACTGAAATGGTACAAAAATGGTTAATTTCGGTTTCCTCATACAGTTTAACACATTAGGGTCATAGTTAAGAGACCATTAAAGCTGAAAACGTAACTGTTCAGAGAATCAGTGCACCCCTAATATGTAAATTGCCATTTATTTCTATTTTTTAAACAGACAGTAGGGGTCATGTTTGTCAAGTTGTACATCTTACAAGTTCTGTTTACTTTTTTTTTTGTTTGTTTTTAACTGTCTTGCTTAGACTGTCAATCTATCATTTCTATTTAAAAGTAAAAGAAAAAAATAATGAGAAGGTGTTGGTGGATTTAAGTATTTTTTAAGTAGCTTTTCTGCCTTTTTTATGTAAGAATGGCTACAATGTCAGAGTAGTGTTTAATAAAATGAACCAAAAGCCCTTTTTAAAATCAAACTTAAACTATTATTTGAAAGTGGTGTTGAAGGGAATTCAGATGAAAGTCAGATGGTGGATCGAATTTACTGCTGTACTTCACAAGCCTCTGTCACGTCTCCACCGTTTCATGTCCTTCAAAGTACACGTTGGAACTCAGGTCCATATAAATGAAATTATAATGAATGAAATGAACTAAGATTGTATTTTTCCAGTGGGTTTGATCGCTCAGATGATTAATGTCCATATAAAAGCTTGGGTTGGCACTTAGAAGCAGCGCTCGGTAGGTCAGTGTATCAAGATAAATGGTTGCTAGGTGTGTCAATTTTGTTAGTCATTTTTCCTCAGAAAACATAAAAAAGACAGTAACTTCACTCCCTATAGGCTTGTCCAGTAAAAGATGGTCAAGTTCTTTTGTTTGTTTTTTGTTTTTTTTAAAAGCAGCAGGATGTGAATGAGAGGGGAGTTCGCTGTGGCTTTCCTTGATTATTGGGATTAAATGATTTTTTTTTTCACCTTTAATTGTTCAGAGGAGATCTCAAAGCCATATTTAGTGGTGCAACATTGTTAATATAAAACACTCTTATGTTAATGGGTGAATTCAGCTTGTGCCTCCTGTATCACATCTTTACTTCCTGGTTGTTGATTTTTATCGTTTAACTTCAGGAAACTGAAAATATTTGGAAAAGTAATTCTCAACATTGGTAAGAGATTTCGGTTGAAGAAATCTAGTGGCAGAGAAGGAACAGATGGGCTAAGCAAAGCTCAAAATAGAAACTGTAAATACTGATTTAATAAAATGATTTACTAAAAATGTAATTTGTTGATGCATTCATTGCTCTGTATAAAAACATATATATGTATATATATACAAATATATATATATATATATATATATATATATACACACACACACACATATTTATAGCTTAGAACACTTCTTTACAAAAAAATAGATTTATTATAGCAGGTAAACATGATTTTACATTGTTGGTCATGTTGAGTAGTTCAGGCGTCCAACATTAAGTCACTTGACTGTCATGAGTCCAGTGGTGGTCCAGAGAGATGCTAGCTCAAGGAGATGACGGTGTGGTCTCTGGGTGACAGGGTTTGATTAAGGGGTGGCCACGATGTGCAGTCAGATAGAAGGAGCTTCAGACGTTTGTATTGTTTCTTTGATGCACGTCTCCCACGAAGCAACCGAAAGCAGTTCAAAATACCCATATCTATCAGCATCTGAAGGAAAAATTTAAACAAAAAAAAAAAAAGTCATCTAAATGCAGAAAGAAAACGATCCTCCCTCCTTAAATAGGATTCATGATTGTAACTGGTCAAGTGTGGGTGATACTCAAACAGCACCACAAGAGGCAATTCATTTAAAGCCACTATGTAGTAATACCACTTCTGACCACATGGGGGCATATAGCTATCGTGTTGACAAACATTCACTGATGCATACTCTACTAACGAGTGAGCAGTCCTGCCTAATTTTCTTCCATCAGAGTTGTGCTTTGTCGTGTCTAAAACTCAAGTTGGGATGCAGAACAGCATCCCTGCTGTGACTCCCAGTTCTTCCAGTCAGTCAGAGCAGTCGCACCAGAAATGACTGTCTACGCTCCTCTGCCAGAGATGTGTGTTGCGAGTATTTTAGCACTCAGTTGCAGATAGAATGCACACATTTACAGACAGCACGTTGAGTTGACAGGAAGTCAGGATGAAAATGGCAGAATCCAGAGGAATTTCTCAATGAGCCGCGTTGAGCGGGTACCTACTCATACACAAACATGTAAAAACGCGTGGAGACTGAGTAAACACACAAACACTTTTAGAAGATATTTGAACCACCTGTGAGAAAAGGGTGAGTTTATAAGTCGAAAAGCACATTTCATTTCACACCATCCATCCTACTAAATGTGTAATTGCAGAAAGCTCTTCCAACTCCAGCTGAGTGGGGGATTTGAGGGACTTAAGGTCATGCCGGTGCTTTCAGTGTTCTGCGGGACTTTAAACCAAGAGGTTCTAAATGGTGTACTTTTGTGAATATGCAAACACAGACCACAATGTACAGTGTTTTTTTTTTGTTTTTTTTTTAAATGAGCGATTAATGCTCTGCTATTGGCATCAAAGTGCGCCGTCCTTGTTCCCACCAATTCCACTTCCTCAACACGATGGTGACCACTTAGTGCATGAAGAGTTCAGTGCTCCACGCACGACTGTCTGACTGTTGAGTGCACGATCCAGGTACTTCCTGCATACTGTGCAATGGCAGAATTGCCGGTCTGAACACACTTGTGCTAAAAATAGGAAGTGCAAGCGCACAAGTGTGAGATTTGGAACACAGCCATGAACCTTTCTTGATGTGACACCATGTAACCCTCGAATCATATGGGCACATAGACGGGCTTTAAAAAGATTCTGAGAACAGAAACAAACCAGCACAGGTTCTTCCATCCTCTATTGCCTGTTAGAATTCCAACAGACCTTCAATTTAAAACATTTGGAAATTTGTCTTCGTCTTCCTCAACTCTGACACACATTTTTGTGAAACCAGCCACTCTTTTGTAAGAAAAAGACTGCTTGTTTGAGAATACATACAAGCCTGCTCAGCAACATAGGAATAAACTGTGATAAGCAGAGGCTGAAAACAAAGCACGTTAGATTAATGACTGCTCGCAGAGGGCATGTGACAGCTCCACGTTGTCACTCACCTCCACAACAAAACAAATAAGGAGGTTGAGAGCAGCCAGAGCGACGAGCAGCAGTTTGAAGTTCATGTCGGTGATGTTGTACAGCTGGAACATCCGGCCAAAGAAAGGCCCGGAGTACAACACCAGCCAGGTCATCACAGTGAAGTAGACGACCAGCAGACAGAGGAAGATCACTGGAGAGATGAAAGCATGATCACATTCATCAGGACGCGGGTAAAGAACAAACTAAAAGCACTGGCCCGAGTGTGTTGTGCATCAGCGCTGAATATTCATTCCTGGACATCTCTGATGACTCACCATTGTGGTAGAGAGGCTTCTTGTGCGGGTATCCTTTGGTGACCACCACCGCCATGATGATGTACTGGAAACCTGCCAGGTCAAACACACTGGTGTTCTCCATGTTGGGCAGATTTTCTGCTCCAAACACAGATGAATTGAGTGGAATGTACCTAAAACACACACACACACACAAGAAAATGAACTGTAAAAAAAGTCACATGGGTGAAGTGTAAATCACATGATGCTGCTTTCAGTTTTTTTTTTGTTTTTTTTTAACTGACCACTCCTGCGAGGTGGTGATGAAGAACGCAGCCAGCTGTCCCAGTACGATCATGCACGTATGGATGAAAAGGCTGCCGAACACGGGCAGGGTCAGCAGGCTGGCTGGAGGGCGGCAGGGGTGCAGCTCCTCACTCGGGCCCCCCTTCCCCATCACTATGGCCAGCAGAGTCACCAGAACCAAGTCACAAAACAGGAACTGCAGGTCAGCCATGGTCGTCATCACCTGCACACACAAACATCATGAGCATTTTAGTTTTCTAAGAAGCTAACGCTTGTTGTGAGTCACATTTAATTTGCATTTAAGGAAAAGCAAAACTTCTAGAAAACATCAGCTGAACCTTTTCTCTGGAATGGGTTTTGAGTTGGATCAGACGGACTACATTTTAAGGGGTTCCACAAATTTCAAGACTTGATGTAAACATTTTATTAAAAATAATTTGATTTTTTTTTTTTGTAATTTCTTAGTTTTATAAAGGGTTTCCTAGATAGATCAACATGGATTTGAGCAAGGAAATGGCTGATAAAGGTCACATACAGAATTACAATTGTGCCTCATGGGAATCCTACCAGAGACAATGCAACTTTAGCTCTCTGATCTCTGACCCTGAACAAGGTCGTGTAAATATTGGTACAAAAAAACAAAAACAAGTTTTACACACGACACTATATTCCATGACATAAAAACATAGTACCGAAGCAGGAAGTTTAACGTTAATCTCCAGGGGTGAAGCGGAGAGTGATGGACACTCACTCATACTCACTGTGTTCAGGATGAGGACGGAGCAGAACTGAATGAGGCTGTAAAGTGCCATGTACCTAAAGAGACTGAAGGAAGTGACTAGAGAACATCTGCCCTCTCTGCACAGGAAGAAAAGAAACAAGGGAGAGAAAAGATGCAATTTTTTGTAGTTCTGCTATAAACATGAGAGTTGTGGTTGTTTCAAAGGCATCCTCTGTTCTCAGCAGCGTTGGAGACTTCCTACTGCCTCACCGGATGAGCAGCGGCACGCAGCTGATGTTCTCCGTCTTGGAGGTGAAGGGTGAAGCGACTGAAGCTTCGGCCTCAGACAGGGACACCCCGACATCGGCAGCTCTCAGGGCCCCGCAGTCGTTGGCCCCATCCCCACACATGCCCACACGATAGCTGCAGAAACAGATAGAAGATTTGATGAAGATGAGGGTGAAACAGTTCGTCAACATACAATGGAAAATCCTACAACCAATTTTTCAACTTAGGCAGCTGTTTTGTTTTTTTTTCAATTCCTTAGCATATTTCGTTTTACCTGTCCATCAATTAACACTTTTTGTGGTGAAATCTAAAAAGTCCTACCAGAGACAATGCAACTTCATTAAACTTTCTTCTCAGTGCATTTGCCGGCTTTCAAACGTAGAAAAGGTTTTTAAAAAAGACCAATGTCCTTGCAGATTATGCACATCCTTTATCTTCTGCAAACTTACTTCAGTTTCTGCAGCTCCTTCACCAGCTGGGTTTTCTGGTCGGGGGCCATGCGTGCAAATACGGTGGCTTGCATCAAAACCTGCCATGACAGTATGTCTATCATCATTATTACATTAACAGGGTCCCATGTCCGGATGTTATTGCTGGGATTATAGAGTTTACTTTACCTTTGGAAGATACTCAGGGAAGTGGTCACAGAGGGCAGCAAATGACTTGCCGTTAATGGCTAAGTGATGGGCAAAACCGCCCTGATACAGACCCTGGGAGGGCAGAAAAACAACAATAACAGCAACTGAACTTCAACATAATTTCCATGACCATACTGCTGTACATACTATTGAAATAGATGCAGATATTAGCTGAACAGGCAAATCTGGTTAGTAAAATCCTGCATGTACTAATGTGTGTACATGACATCATCCCATCTGACACTGATTATAACATAACTCAATTACAGCTGCGGTCAAAAATTCCCTTTATGAGTAAATGGATGATCTGAATTAACAGTTACAGTTTTCCTCCTCTTAGATTAAAAAAAAAAAAACAGGTTTCCACCGAGTTGTAAGGTTCGGTTTTGGTCGGTATGCACTAACCTGGCGAGTGTTTCCACTGCCCCATGTGGAGGACAGATGACTACAGCTGTGCCACCTACCTAAGAGCCCACACGATACTGTGTCACCCATAAAATAATCATAGCACCAAGGACAAAATCATTTGAGATAAAACTCAGAACAAAGTAAATGGCGCCACAGAATAAGTAACTTGTTAAAGTAGGTTGTAACCAGAAATAACCTCCACCATCATTCCCAGCACAGACTTGGCTGTATTGATCAGTCTCTCTCTTCATACACTCACTTGTTTGTGGCTGTTGATAGTCTCGAAACCACTTCTGATTTTTTTGTTTGCACCATGCTGACGGTTGTGATCTTTATTATATTTAACCTTGCACCATATCACATTCATTCTGGTGCTGCTACGCTGCCTGTTGTAGCATAGCATTGCATTACACCAGTTTTGAAATCGCTGCGTTGGCTCCCCGTCCATTTCAGGATTGATTTTAAGGTTCTTTTATTAGTTTATAAATGTCTTAATGGTCTTGGGCCTT